>CM029607.1:21194129-21308673 GCA_017311375.1 Mytilus coruscus
TGGCGATTGGTAACATGTAAAATTTGTAGCCTTATTGTTATACATACAAAGCATTTAAATAAATAAATAAAATACCGATATTCAAAATATCCGCCTTCCTTTTAACTTTTAACTTTGTGATTAAAAAGAACTTCCTGTATCAAGTTTTCTAAGTCTGACTGAACAAATACATGTATTTTATTTCTTTTCACTAACAAGGGAGATAATAAGTGGCTTCTGGTCTACTCAAAGTCACTTAACATGTGGAACATTATTTCAGTGTAAATATACGCTTGGTTAACAGTTATTCCAAAAATATATGGCTTCCTTATACATTTGATTAAATTGAGGAAAGAAATTAGTTACTTCCGGTTTTCCATTTCATACAGCAAGGACCTATCATTAAACGCAACAAGGTCACTACTGAGCTACAGTTGGGTGCAGACCAAGCATTACATAAAGTAAACGCAAGTTAACGCGGCGTGCACATATTTCGTTAGTTAACTTCAATTTTCGCGTTTACTAGTAAACGCGCGTTTACTATAATTACGTTAACGCGGTCAAAATGGAAATTTCTAATGTCTACCGAGTAAACGGGCGTTTACTCTGTGTCCGTTTAGTCAGTAGTAAACGGGCGTTTACTTCAGATTTCACAAATTTATTTTACGTGCACTTAAAAGTAAACGGGCGTTTACTACAGTTTACATTAATGTATTTTACGTGCACTTGGATGTAAACGCGCGTTTACTTTTCGCGTTAACTGATTGTGTAAATTAGGAAATAAACTTCGTGTTCATTTGAACATTTATTTTATTAAAACGACTTTTATCTAAATATTTTACGTATATGTGTTTCAAACCAGAACAATTCAAAAACACTTAATATTAATTCGAAATATTAATTTTATTAAATTAAAAAAAAATAGTTCCTATAACTTTACTGATTAGCAGATTTTCTATATTTTCTTTTCAAAAGTTACATGTACAAATATCGAGGCCGATAGAAAGGTTATCTAACACATCGGAAAAATATTTGTATATGATGGGATATAAACATCATTGTTTACGTTGCTTCGTTCCCCATTTTAACTGTTTCTTCGAATTCCTAGCTCGATGCATTTAATACATTATTTTAATCGTAATTCACATGGATTTACATGATTTCAGCTTCTGTTTTGCCAAATGTTCAAACGGAAATTGTACAGTGTATTGCAAGGGATATTGATAAAGTGTTGTACAAGTATGTACATTTGTACCATCTCTTCAATTTAGACAGACTCATCCATAACGATTATAAATGATATTTGGGACGTCCGAAACATATACTCGATTTGAACATGAATGAAATATTGCCATTGGACGTTATGCTACAAACAAAATCAATCAACTTACATAATATATTAACAAAGGGGATAGGACCTTTATCGGGACTCCGGGATCAGGTGTTTTAAGCTCGGATTTAGCGATTGACCGTTTCGAGATCCGGGAATTCTTTTTCGAATTTTGGGATGTCGGGATTTAACTTTATTCGGGACCTCAGGATTTTGTGTTTTAAGCACTGGATTTCGGAACCAGGACCCTCCAACCCACCCCTCTTAACAGTATACTATTCCAAGAAGAGAACTACTCATTCTTTTCATTAAGTATAGTGTACATGAATCGGTCATGTGAGTGTTGAATGATGCTGTTAAATAGTTTTGTTTAAAATACAAACCATCACGAACTACTGACATCAAAATATTACTGATTTAATATGCGGCTATAAAGATTTACATAATAAAGTGCAAATATGGTCAGTTTTGGTTGATGCGGACAGATAATTTTGTTATTCGAGTCAGTCTGAGGTATCTAAACTACTGAAATTTGTTTACGATTCAATAATTTGAATATAAAAAGGACATGCTGGCACTCTAAATTGATGTGAACAAAATATTTTAGTCATTATGTGCCAATATTGCTATCATTTGTATTATACAATCCATCCTTACATGAAAATATAACTCATTTACTATGCGGCTAAAAGATTTACATAATAAATTGCAAATATGGTCAGTTTTGGTTGATGCGGACAAATAATTTTGTTATATGAGTCAGTTTAAGGTAGGAAAAGTACTGAAATTCGTTGACGATTCAATATTTTGAATATAAAATGGACATGCTGGCACTCTTAACTGATGCGAACTAAAATTTTAAGTCATTATGTGCCAATATTGCTATCATTTGTATTATACAATCCATCCTAACATGAAAATATAACTCATTTACTATGCGGCTATAAAGATTTACATAATAAAGTGGAAATATGGTCAGTTTTGGTTGATGCGGACAAATAAATTTGTTTTTCGAGTCAGTCTGATGTATGAAAACTACTGAAATTTGTTTACGAATCAATATTTTGAATAAAAGAAGACATGCTGGCACTCTAAATTGATGCGAACAAAAAATTTTAGTCATTATGTGCTAATATTGCTACCATTTGTATTAACAATCCATCCTTACATGAAAATATAACTCATTTACTTATGCGGCTATAAAAATTTGCACAATAAAGTGCAAATATGGGCAGTTTTGGTTGATGCAGACAAATAATTTTGTTATTCGAGTCAGTCTGAGGTATGAAAACTACTGATATTTGTTTACAATTCAATATTTTGAATATAAAGAGGACATGCTGGCACTCTTAACTGATGCGAACATTTTTTAGTCATTTTGTTCCAATATTGCTATCATTTGTATTATACAATCCATCCTTACGTGAAAATATGACTCATTTACTATGCTGCTATAAAGATTTACATAATTAAGTGCAAATATGGTCAGGTTTGGTTAATGCGGACAGATAATTTTGTTATTCGAGTCAGTCTGATGTATGAAAACTACTGAAATTTGTTTAAGATTCAAAATTTTGAATAAAAGAGGACATGCTGGCACTCTAAATTGATGGAAACAAATTTTTTAGTCATTATGTGCCAATATTGCTATCATTTGTATTATACAATCCATCCTTACATTAATATATAACTCATTTACTATGCTTCTATAAAGATTTACATAATAAATTGCAAATATGGTCAGTTTTGGTTGATGGGGACAAATAATTTTGATATATGAGTCAGTTTGATGTATGAAAACTACTGAAATTTGTTTATGATTCAATATTTTTAATAAAAGGGGACATGCTGGCACTCTAAATTGATGCGAACAATTTTTTAGTCATTATGTGCCAATATTGCTATCATTTGTTTTGTACAATCCATCCTTACATGAAAATATAACTCATTTACTATGCGGCTATAAAGATTTACATAATAAAGTGCAAATATGGTCAGTTTTGGTTGATATGGAGAATTTTTTTTGATACAAGTAGTTTGAGGTATGAAAACTACTGAAATTTGTTTACGATTCAATATTTTGAATAAAAGGAGGCCATGCTGGCTCTCTAAATTGAATCGAACAAAATTTTAAGTCATTATGTGCCAATATTGCTATCATTTGTATTATACAATCCATCCTTACATGAAAATATGACTCATTTACTATGCTGCTATAAAGATTTACTTAATTAAGTGCAAATATGGTCAGGTTTGGTTGATGCAGACAAATAATTTTGTTATTCGAGTCAGTCTGATGTATGAAAACTACTGAAATTTGTTTAAGATTCAAAATTTTGAATAAAAGAGGATATGCTGTCACTCTAAATTGATGGAAACAAATTTTTAGTCATTATTTGCCAATATTGCTATCATTTGTATTATACAATCCATCCTTACATGAATATATAACTCATTTACTATGCGGCTATAAAAATTTACATAATAAAGTGCAAATATAGTCAGTTTTGGTTGATGCGGACGAATTATTTTGTTAATAGAGTCAGTTTGACGTATGCAAACTACTGAAATTTGATTAAATTTAAATATTTTGAATAAAAAGGACATGCTGGCACTCTAAATTGATGCGAACAAAATTTTTAGTCATTATGTTCCAATATTGCTATCATTTCTGTATTCAATCCATCCTTACATGAAAATCTAACTCATTCACTACGCGGCTATAAAGATTTACATAATAAAGTGCAAATATGGTCAGTTTTGTTTGATGAGGACAAATAATTTTTATATATGAGTCAGTTTGATGTATGAAAAGTAATGAAATTTATTTATGATTCAATATTTTGAATAAAAGGGGACATGCTGGCACTCTAAATTGATGCGAACAATTTTTTAGTCATTATGTGCCAATATTGCTATCATTTGTTTTGTACAATCCATCCTTACAAGAAAATATAACTCATTTACTATGCGGATATAAAGATTTACATAATAAACTGCAAATATGGTCAGTTTTGGTTGATGCGGTGAATTTTTTTGATACAAGTAGTTTGAGGTATGAAAACTACTGAAATCTGTTTACGATTCAATATTTTGAATAAAAGGAGGCCATGCTGGCTCTCTTAATTGAATCGAACAAAATTTTTAAGTCATTATGTGCCAATATTGCTATCATTTGTATTATACAATCCATCTTTACATGAAAATATAACTCATTTACTATGCGGCTTTTAAAGATTTACATAATAAAGTGCTAATATGGTCAGTTTTGGTTGATGCGGACAAATCATTTTGTTCTAAGAGTCAGTCTGAGGTATTAAATCTACTGAAATTTGTTTACGATTAAATATTTTGAATAAAAATATGATGGACATGCTGGTTCCAATATTGCTGTTAATTGTATTTTACGGTCTATAATGACATAAAAATATATAACTGAATTACTACTCTACTGAGATCAAATAATTTTCTTTTTCAGGAGTCATCCTGAGTTAGCCTGTCTGAGATGTGAAAACTGTTTGAATTTGGTGACGATTAAATTAATTTAATAAAAGGACATACTTGAACTATATTTTGGTGAAGAAAAAGAAATTTACTATGAATAATTTTGATTAAATTTATTAAAGAAGTGTGATAACATTATTAATTAACTGTAATCGTCAATGTGTCAATCGAAAATGACCTGTTGGTCATTTGATTTTGATGTACCTTATCATTTGATATTTTAGGTCAGTGTATCCAAGATACGATGACAATCACCGTTGACGCGCGTTTACTGTAAACAGTAAACGTGCGTTTACTTTTGACGAAAATAGAAGACGCGCATTTTTTCATGTTAACGCGGAAGTAAACGCGAAAGTAAACGCCCGTTTACTTTTTACAAAATTAGAAGACGCGCCGTTTTTGCGTTAACGCGGAGGTAAACGCGAAAGTAAACGCCCGTTTACTTTTTATGTCTACTGAAATTTCTGAGTTAACGCACAGTTAACGCGGCGTTAACATGAAGTGCACGCGAGTAAACGCCGCGTTAACTTTTTCGGCCCGTCTACATGTAATGCTTGGTCTGCACCCAACTGTATATTACTATACAATTTATTTTAAATTTCAAGGGAAAAACTCCTACGAAATGACATCTTATCCTTTCCACAATTATTTTGATTTGCGACATACTGCAACTAACAATTTAGTATAAAATCTGTTGTAGATATTTCATACAATTTTCTAAAGGGTAACAATGATAAAGTTTCTATAGGAAAAGTCAAACACAAAATAGATCACGACTTTGACCTTTGACCTTGATAACATTTATTTTAGTGTCTCTATCCTCATGATTTCAGAGTAACAATTACTGGAAGTAGTTTAATTTCTTTTAACATACTTAAATCAAATATTTGCTCAAATTATTGTTTGTCTAGATTTTTAAATTTTTTGTATCTTCTATACTTACATCTCATATATCCCAGTGAACATGAAATTAAGGATACTACTGATACTAGAAGGATTGCTTCATACCTTGATCTTTTCCTTAATATTGATACAGATGGACTTCACACTAAAATCTATGATAAGCGGGACGATTTCAACTTCCTAATTATAAATTTCCCAATTCTCAGCAGTAACATACCCTCTTCCCTTCGTATGGTGTTTACATATCTCAATTGATACGTTATTCTCGTGCTTGTTCACACTATACGGACTTCTTATACAGTAGTGTGCTCCTTACGCAGAAACTGCTCCAACAAAGTTATGAGGAGGACAGTTTAAAATGACACTCCGTAAATTTTACGGACACCATCACGAATTGGTTGATCCATACGATGTGTCTTTGTCCAAACTAAGAACATTTTACCACGTGTTAGATTGTGGTTTGTCATTACGTCGTCTGATCTTTTAATTACCGAACGTGACTTATTCCCGATTGTGACTGTTTTGCTGAGTGTGAAACCGCATTGCTATAAGACGTGTCACGGTACTTTTCTATCCCAAATTCATGTATTTAATTTTGATGTTATATTTGTTATTCTCGTCGGATTTTGTCAAATGTCTGAACGTCTTTTCTGTTATATGCGTGTGTTATGGTAAAGATAATTAATCACCCCTTCATTTATTAGATTTTAGTTTGGTTCAACGAAGTTTATACGATATATTTGGTTTACAGTTTGATTCAGAAGAAACACCGACATAGTTAGATAATATAATTAATTATCTAATTACTACCACAATTTGATATTTATAGTATTGTAATTTTCATTGTTATTAACAAATGTAATGTCAGTATTACAAATCTAATCTTGAATCAATCCTAATTCTATCTTATTTTTGGGAAATATTTTACAAATTCAAATGTGACGTCACTTTGTGTGTTTTTTAGAATTTCAAATGTGATGTCACTTTGTGCTTTAGGTTTTGGCTAACTCGGCTGTGTATTTTATGTGTTGGATTAAGTTGTTTTATGTAATGTATCTGTTTTTATTCTGTAGTTAGTCCCACTTCGGTTTTATAGTGTATATCTATTATATAGTCATTTTATAAAATTTACTGTTTGCAAAAGTATAAATTATTCTAAATAATAAGGATGTTCTTGTCCCAGGCAGAAAACCCTGGCCGTGTTAGGCGCAACTTTTGGAAGTTTTGGTCCTCGGTACTCTTCAGCTTTTTACTTGTTTTGGCTTGCAAATTTTTTCATCTGAGCGTCACTGGTTAGTCTTGTGTGGTCGAGACGCACGTCTGGCGTATTAAATTTTAAACCTAGTACCTTTTGTTAGCTATTATTCGTGTGTTTCTTTGTCCTATATGTTCTCCCATTTATTTGTATTGTAGTCATGTCAAGTAATGTTGTCATTTTAATGTTATATTTAACATTGCCATAAAAGCAGGAGGTTTGGCATGCCACAAAACCAGGTTCAACCCACCATTTTTTCTTAAAATGTCCTGTACCAAGTCAGGAATATGGCCATTGTTTATATTATAGTTCGTTTTGTGTGTGTTACATTTTAATGTTGTGTTTTTGTTGTGTCGTTGTTCTCCTCTTATATTTGATGCGTTTCCCTCAGTTTTAGTTTGTAACCCGGATTTTTTTTATCTCTATCGATTTATGAGTTTCGAACAGCGGTATACTACTGTTGCCTTTATCTATATCGTTTGCCATGATACATCAATTGATTGCTAAAGCGGTGTTATTTCATTACCAAAACTGTCATATTCTTTTAAGATTCACTTCAGATGTCATTAAAAGTTAAAGAAACTGTTTTCCTTAACATTGTAAAGATGTGGGACGTGTTTTTCAATTTTGTCAGATAGCGTATTTAATTCAATACCTTAATTCTTAGATGAAATGTGTCTCTTCGAGTTTCTTGTCATGCTAGCTTTGTTTTCCACATTATGAAAATAGCAGGATGCGCTCAACCTGTCGACGTACCCGGACTCGCTCTTTTACTCTCAGTTTTGTTAGTTATCTTGATTTGTCTCTTCCCAATCGATATTCGAGTTTTAACATCAGTGAAATCGCATTAATTCAGTACACATCTTTGTTTTCAAATTTTCATATATATGATTGTTCTGTCCCATTTTCAGGAAAACATTAAAACAAATCCTGTAACAGCTTTGGCTAAGTCCTACATATAAATTTACAGGAAGTGTTGTTCAAAATGGCCATGTTATTTACAAATTGTACGCAAATTATGCTCCTGAAATAAACCGAGGTGTCCATACATTCTAAATATATTTGGATTTTATGTCGACGTAGAGACCAGTTATAATCCTTTGAGAAAATATCAATTTTATTTTTGTTGATTTAGGTGGGAACATTTTAAGCTTTTAAAATGTTATTTTACCAATTGTGTCATTTTCCCGATGGTGACAGTTTCATTGAGTGTGATGTATGCATAACAGGAGAAGTTAACATTATCGACTCATCTGGTTGCTCCATTTGGATCCCTCTTCGTTTTTTTTTTTTCTGTTACGTTGATTTGCATCATTTTAATTGATTAACATCGGCATACTACTGTTTCCTACTTTTTTAATGATTGATGACATTTTTTTTTAAAGTAGCTGCAGTGTACGATGTCGATTAGACTCTATGTAAGTGTTTTTTCAGGTTGGAATTATTATTTATTTCGACATAAGTATCCACAAAATATCAGAACGGTGACAGAAGGACATATACTTAAACCATTGCAGGATCTTAAAATTTGACAAATGTATAATGGGGTGGTTTGGACAGATTCCAAAACGTAGCAGTATGTTTCGAAACATCCTTGCCATTCAACATCTTCGCCTTTCACAATCTTGGTCACAGATCTGGCTTAGTAAGTCTAAGGTATAATCTATCTGACCTTTCTTCCATATATGAAGGGTTCCAACGTGTTTAATGCTGGATTCAGAATGAACATGGATGTACAGCAGTGTTTCGTATTGCACTCTTGGTCCACACATGCCACTGGTAGTAAATCATGGATACACATTATAACAACCTTTATAAATGAAAACCGCATTATAGCAAATAAATTGTACTTTAAAATCAATAAAATAAGTTTAGATTCCTTAATACATGTCATATTCATTCTTTTCTGCCATATTATGCAATTATTGACATTAATAGAGGGACCTGACTATCTTGGTTCTGCTAAAAACAATCTTATCTACCAGATTTTTCTATACTAACCCAATAAAAGAGATGTGTGTGTGTGTGATATAAACTATTCAAACAACATTCCTTAATTATTGGCAATGATGTTTCCTGTGAACTGTCTCATGATATTTAATGGAATCATTGTATAATCAAACACAAATACAAAACAGACATTTCCAATAATATTTCATATTACTCTTTTATTCTCTGAAAAATACATGAAATAGTTTGTATAGTATTTTGTTACTTTCATATTCTTTTTGTTTAACCCCAGTAAAAGATTTTAAGAATATTTAAAACGAATTTCGATTTCACATACAATTGACCAAATTGGTTATATGTTGTTGTACAGACTTTCTCCCAAATGTATCATTAGTCTAACACATTGATTCATTTGCATTGAAATGATCCACCATTACAGCGAACGCATTGTCATATATAAATCTTGCAAATGACATCACAATCATAATCATCCCATTTGTACTGATGTTTTTTCCATAAATTAACACATTTGTAACTATCTTTCGGCTTTGATTCATCTGGCGCCCATCGGGCGTAGTTCATGCCTCAGGTCTCCCCATTGGAAGTAACCCATTCGTATGTTCCATTATTGATTCTTTTCCACCAATCCATGCACTCGTTGCTAAAAACAAGAAAAGATCTTTGGTATGGATGACTTATAGAAATTCTGTTTGATAAGTTGTAGTTTAATTGATTCATACCCAATATTAACGTGTACTCCTATATACAAACATGATATAAACCAACAGTAAGTTGTTTATCCACCATAAAGTTGTAAACAAATCAATATGTATGTGATCAAATGATTAGAAAATAAAACAAATGTAGATTACAAACAAACAAACGATTAAGATTTTAAATATATGAGTAAGTTAAAGGATGATTATAACATAGAAAAACATACTTATTTCTGTTGGAAAACCTATATAAAACATACTTTTGAAAACTTATTTCCTTATTCTGAAATCATGTTTTATTAAGCAAAACATACTTCTAAAATCAAATAGGCCGGTTGGTGAGACATGGTTGCTAAATTCCACGACATTTGCTCTCTTGTGGATAGTTGTCGTATTAACTATCACACCACATCTACACATTTCTAAATTTATTGATTAAACTTGTATGTCACAAAACATTTCGATTAAGTGTCTATATAAAGTCAAATGTATATTTTCGACAGAGAAATGGTCAATGTATCAAATCCACAGAGGCACAGAAAAGGGGGGGTGCAAGTAAAGCAGATATTTTTAACCTTAGTCACTTCCATTTGTGCCTGAACCAAAGAATATGAAAATAAAAATAATAATTCATGAATTTGGTACGTCATCAAGAAAGATATGGTCAGGTAATTGAAAGCTAAGCTTGTTTTCAGTAGCCGTGAGCAATTTATAAAACGATCTTGTTTGTTTTATTATTTGGTCGTGTTAGTTTATACTTCGCTTTTTTTTTTTATTCTGTATAACGTGTAGATGGCGTCAAGTCCTTTTCTTGTACTTATTTTGTTGTTTTTCTCTAAATAACACTTCCTTGATCGAAAATACGTAAGGGAATATTGAAATTAAATAAAACCAACACACGTTAAACCGTGCCACATGATTACGAGTCAGCAGAAATAGATGACTAACCAATAGTAAAGCTGTAAACCAATAAGAAAATCATAAAATATTATGTAAATATATGTAGTGTGTAGTATCAGATCTTTTAAACTTTTAAAAGTTATACGTTTTAAATTTACTCCTTTACCCATATTTAGATAGTTAATGGTCTGTTTGCTCAGATAGATGGACAAAAGCCGTTTTTCATCATAAAATCGATCATTTCATCATCGAATGATTTTCATGCAACCAGAAATCTCAAATCGTTCATCTTTTACATCAACATTATGAAATATCACAAAATTTACTGATGGAATGTGCAACCTTTCCCCAATTAGGTATTTAGCAACGTATAGTAATAATTCATTGACAAATTTAACGTGGTTTCCATTACTTTTGCGAAGAATTAAAAAATACAAACCTAAATGTTAAGACTGTATTCAGCCAACCACTTGGCCTCTTTTTCATAACAAATATCTGCAAGCCATCCGTTCTGACATCTGCATACCCTCTACAAAACACAAGTTCATATTCCGATATGTTTATCTAAAATCATAATCCATTGAAATAAAATGCAAATATTGCAAAACCTAATTAAAAGACTGTTTCCATGTACATTATGCAGGAAGAGACAAAACTTAGTTGCGACAAATTCATTAAAGGAACGATAAAAGTTTTTCTAAACGTGCCATACTATTATGAACATAGATAAATGCCTCAGATGTTGATTTTCACGATAAAAGTTTTAAAAGAAACATACACATTATCAGATTAAACACATATCAATGTCCCCACTGGTCGATTGAAAATGATTTATGCTGAAGAAGGACAAACATATGGCAGGTTGGCAGACACCATGTCAATTAAAATTTAGTGTTATGTTCGAGTAATACATGAACAAATATTAGAGACATTTTCCATATTTACCTGTGCATCGTTCCATGATAGTGTGTTATTACTAAAGCAATAAAATACGCCAAAGTCTTCCCGTCTCCTCCAGCCTCCAACGCAGTTAATATAGCTATCTATCTATTACGAAAACGACATATGTGTTAAGTTAACAGGACTTTTTGGTGCAGTAACTTATGAATCGTTCAACCAAACCCTTTAAAAATGTTGTTACTGATGACAAAGTGAAGGTCAAGTTCCATATTGATAACTCTCCTTTTCCATTCAGGAGTTATGATCCTTGATATATCGGGAAATGGCACTTTGTAATGTAAACGTGCTATAAATATAACCCGTTCAACCAATGTTTTCGAATTTCAATGTGTTGTTACTGATGACAAAACATGCAAAAGAAAGACAACTGCGATATGGACGATTTTCTTTTGTCATGCAAAGGGGGGGGGGGGGTCTTCATAGACTGAAAATGACCTGTTATGTCACAAGAAGTCATAACTGCCAAATCGTCAATTGACCCCAAAGAGGAGTTTTGCCCTGGAAAACAATTTTTACCATATTTGCATATTTTGCAGAAGCTATGATTAATAGATAGAAACTGTAAACAGCAGAAAGGTTAACCTCATTGAGATGTACAAATAAGTCAACATATTAATACATATTTATATTGATGAATTGGTCAAGTGACCCTTATAGGAGTTATTGCCTTGAAAGACATTTTACTGATTTTGCGTTTTTCCAAGAATTTTAGGATAAATATAGAGAAACTGTTAACAACACAATAAGATTTACAAGCAAGTCGAATAACCGATATTTTCAATTGATTCCTTATCAATAAATATAGATAAATAAAATCGTATAATAAAAAGCAAAATGAGGATGTTAAATTTGATGTATGCCTTTTGTGCTTCTTCGTTACATTTGTTTGTTTTATAATGATTAAGATGATAACACAATGTTGACTGCTGTATCCCTATTTTTGACATTTTACCTATTGTGTCTGTTTGGTTTGTTCACGCATCGTTGTCAATATAATGGAATTTGATGCGACTGTCATACAAGTGAGAGGTTTACCTAGCTATAAAACCAGGTTCAATCCACCATTTTCTACATAAGAAAATGCCTGTACCCAGTCAGGAATATGACAGTTGTTATCCATTCGTTTGATGTGTTTGAGCTTTTGATTTTGCCATTTGATTAGGGACTTTCCTTTTGAATTTTCCTCGGAGTTCAGTATTTTGTGATTTTTATTTTTATAGGCGCTTTTGCCCTTGAGTTAGTATTTTACCTATTTTTCACTATTTGATAACAAATTCGACAATTATCGGACTTTTGTTTGTTAATACCTTTCACATTACAAAACTTTTAATTTGAAAATTGAAATTTTCAAGTTAAAATATATTCAATGGCTCATTATATTCATACGAATTGGACAGTTCCCATTAGTTGTAATGATAGATCATATGGAATTAAAATTTACATCAAAATATGTAAAACCTTAGATTTCTATTTCTATCAATCTCTGCCTCGTATTCATTCTGTCGAGCAGGGATTCAGAATACCAGGTTATTTTCGGATATGTACATTTACCAATCGTGTCTTATTTCCGATTGTAACATTTGAGTAGGGATTCGCCTTGTGGGTGATGTAAGCATGACAGGAGATGCTTACCCTGTCGACGAACCCGTATTGTTTCTTTTGGAGTTCATGCGACTCCTCTGTCATTTTCTTTTAACTTGGTTCGCATATTCTAAATCGATTTATGAGATTTGAACATCGGTCAACTACTGTTGGCCCTAATTTGAAAGATGGAACTGATTGTTTCTCTCTATTTATAACAGAATTTTACGTTTAAGTACGACTATAAGTTGTATCGCTACCTTGCTTTACACACGTTTTTATTCATTTTTCATGCGTAAAATATAATTGCAATCATTTTCTTATTTTAGCTCTTATCATCAAGATAATATTAGCGTCTTCCGCCATGTTGTAAAAACAGAACACGATCGGTCTAGATTTTTTATCAAACAGATAAATGTTGAGGCAAGAAGGCAGTTCATTTGAAAAACTTGTAATTCAAATGAACAAAATCCTTTGATTTTGTCTTATACTAATGAATGAATACTGGATATTTCATTTTGTTTAAAAGCTAAACTCAAATTTACCTTTATAAAAAATATGACTCAATTTTGTTTTATAAAGAATTGTAAAATATGTTTTCTATGTTTTAATAATTTTGTCAAAAAATTTTTCGCAAGCTAGCTTCCTATACATAATGTAAAAATTCTGTCGTTTAGTTTTCTTTTATTCACATAACAATGTTTTTCCTTATAAACTACATTTTAGCAAAGTATGAAAACGTTCTCTCAGCTTTCTTTAATGTCCTTATAAAACCTTAATTTAACATTTGCGAATATAACAAAAGCTCCCAAATGATCATGCTCAACCGTACATAATGATTTATAGATGTACCTGATTTATTAATATACTCTCCACATCTTTCTTGTCGCAAATATTTGTAGTCCAAGAGTGAATTGTGTCATTCAGTTCTAGTTTCTGCTGTACAGTGATATCGTGTAGACTTTCAATTTCGCATGAAAATGTCCGCCTAGTGTTTTCAAGTTCATATTCTAACTGTTGCTTTTGTCCTTTCAGGAATGCAATTTCATGTTCGTTATTAACAACTCTTTGAAGCAGAGCAATATAATTTTCTTTCATTACGCAAACTTCCATTTCGATATCTGTGATTTTCGCCTCCTCACAGTGAGCATCCACAGAACTTTGTGTTCTTATACCAAGCACATATCGATAGCACGAGGATGAAAGTAATGAAAATACCACAACTAACCACTTTTTCATTTCAAAAATATTTAATGTATTTCTACATTTACATGTAATTCGCAATCTTCTTATATTTTTTAAAACACCTAATAGAACACATGAAATGGGGTACAAAGGAGTATTATTACACAAAAGAAAATTAACTTGTTCGCAAGATGAACAAAGAGTTAATAGTATAATCCAAATGAATAAAGTTTAACAAAAAACGTAACAAAGTCGTATATTATGATATCATTTGAACGGATGCAATAATAAGTAAAGTTGACCAAACTTTTAATGAACCTCTTATACGTCTTAAGATCAAAATTATGATCAACTTGAAATACATCACGATATTTGAAAAGGATTAACATTGCTTAAGCTTGTTTTAGGAACACCTGAGTTGGATACAGTGTACGTGTAAACTACTAAATCATTAAGTTTGATTTTATGCAATGTTGAAATGAAAAAAAGTGATTTTTTGCTATTAATGGCGGTTTTAAAAGCGTAGGATACAGTTTTGGTGACCATGTGAACAATTAAATGAGATGACGTTTTACAGATGCTGTAATAATTAACGAACTGAAAATCTTTTTTTTTTTTTTTATTTGATAAATTTACAAAACTGATACTCGTGGAAATACTGTGAAATAGTTATCATTTGAGTGGTACTATATAACTTGAATATTCAAAGTGTTATATATATAGAGATACCAAAAGTAACACTCAAACTCTGAAACTGACATTATTTATATGCTTGATTTCTTGATTGACAGCATATTTGTTCAAGTTTGAGTACGTTTTTTTTTTTTTTTCAAAACATCAAACGTCATTAACCAAATGTGCTGCCCTTTTGCCGACTTGTTCCTTGCCTCATATGAGGCGTACTTCATACAAAGCTTCTTTGGACGACTTACAAGAAGCTAGCATTATCCTCTTGATGTCCTTTCACTACATAATTCAAAGTTTGATGACTTTGTTGAACGTATCTATCCGTTCGAACTTGAAATAAAGGATACAAAAGATACGTTTAGGTTTGCCTCATATCGTGACTTTCATCTAGAAATTGACAATGACGGCAGGTTGAAAGCAAAGATTTACGACAAAAGAAATGATTAAAGCTTCCAAATTGTGAACTTTATATTTCTTTGTAGCAACATTCAACCAGCACCTGTTTATGCAGTATATTTCTCCCTGTTGAAACGATATTCCAGAAATTGCATTTCCTATCATGATTTCCTTTAAAGAGGGTTGCTGTTCACAAGAAAGCTTTAAAACCAAGAGTTCCAAGTGGCGAAGTTGAAATCCTACTTTCGAAAATTTTGCAGACGTCATCACGAGTTTGTCGAC
Organism: Mytilus coruscus; assembly: GCA_017311375.1. Lineage (NCBI taxonomy): Eukaryota > Metazoa > Mollusca > Bivalvia > Mytilida > Mytilidae > Mytilus > Mytilus coruscus. The sequence continues at coordinate 21,209,758 of CM029607.1, forward strand.
GGTTATGAAATATCTGTTTCACTGATGACGACGGATCTCCTCCAATTGTCTTAATCACAATCCCGTTATCTTTTTCTTGAAGGTGATCTACCGAATTAGACTTGTCACCTGGTTTGTTCTAACATGAGCAACACAACTCTTCCGGAGCACCTGAGATAACCTCTGGTATTTGGTGGGATTCGTGTAGCTCAGTCTTCCGCTTTCTATGTTGTATTTTTAGGCAATTGTTTGTCTTTTGTTAGTTTTCGATTTTAGCAATGGCATTCAGTTCGATTTCGACTTATGTGTTTGATTATCCCTTTGGTACCTTTCGTTTCTCTTTTAATTTTTAAATTGAATAGACTATTTTCATATTACCAACTTTTGACTCCGGATTATATAATTTGTCGACTGGTTACCTTGGACATCATAGTACTCGGTCAAGTAAGAGCAACCAAAATAAATAAAATCAAACATATAATTGGTGTTATTTGAGGAGAAAGTTTACTGTTTTTTGATGATTTTGTAGTTAAAAAAATGTTAAGCAGGTAATTTTCTGCCAAAATTGTACCGATTGAAAGCTTGGTTTTACTTTTTTTAGCTTACTCTTACCTGACTTGGTACCATGATTTCCAAGGTAACCAGTCGACAAATTATATTATCCGGAGTCAAAAGTCGGTAATATGAAAATAGTCTATTGCATTCATAAGGTTAATAAATGACTGTATAAGAATACAATTATGCATAGTAACACATAAATTGAGTAAGGCTCGAAAACATAAAGTAATCATTCAATCATGTAGGTGAAGTCAATGAATCCAGTCAAAATTGGATTATACAAGAATAATGTTATCTAAAATGTAAAATATATTACTGAAAACTAAACCTCAGTACGTAAACTTGAATTGTTCATTTTAACCATCGAAACGAAGTCAGGCTCATGTGACATCTGTTTGATGGACATAGAGGTTCCCAGTAAAAGGACAAACTTACCTATAACCTTAATTACAGAGGTACTGCCTGAGTACAAAAGCTTTATATTGATCATTTAACCGTGGATTATAGGTCAAGATTTTGCAACACGGAATAGTCGATCTATTACTTATAGTTATTCAGAAAATGCCTTTATTTCTGTTAAAAGAGTCGGAATATAAAGGAAACATTCAAAATTAATCAGTCGAAAAGAAACTGACATTCCTATGGTAAAACCAAAACGCTATATAGAAAACCAAAGACTGTGCGAAACGATCCAACCAAAATACTGGAAGTGCTATAATGTGCACCAAAATGGTAAACATACGCAGCTATACTAGTGACCCCGTCATTGTTAATACAAATTTAGTGATCATTCACATTAATAAACTATGCCACCAAGTCAAATATACATTTTATCAATAACTCTGTTTAGTCTTTAAAGCTGTCATGTTCATATATAGTCTACACTTCTTTTATACAGATTTTGAAAGCAAAACGTAACTACTGATCGTAATTTCACTATTTCATACATGTGCCCATGTTTAACTAATTTCATTATTTTGAAAGGAACTTAACATAGTTATTTTTAACACATAAGATATATAAAATAATGTGATTTCTACAAAATGTACATATACCTATAGAAATTATTCACAGATCAACCAAGATATGTCCATGCATATGTGTACTCTAGTGAAGTGAGGCCTAAAGTACCTATATTTTATATTTATAGCTTTACATATACAGTTATGTTTTACGTGAACAAGTGTGATACAAATTAACTAAATGACTCCTTTGATGAGAACATAAATTGTACAGGTATTATAAATTATTAGATATTTTTATATTGTTAACTATGTGCATGAATACCGTGTTAAGGGAAAAAACTTTTCTCTTCAAACATTAATTTTAATATAAAGTAATCAAATAATTAAGACTTATTGAATTGCTTGCGCTCGTTGTCTGACTCTCAATAAATTGATTGTGAACGGTTACAGAGTTTAGTATATTGCAAATATATTATTATGAATGTATAAAATATGTTTTGCCTTAAATGAATTGATGATCAAACAAATGTGAAATTAGAAAAGGTAATAATATGGATGCTAACAAGAAATAAATGATAATCAGTGTTTATATTATATATAATACACACTTGGGGACAAAACTATAATAACCGCGATAAATGAATCATAGACTGTTATGTTTTACAGTGAGATTTTCACAATTTAGTTTTTGGTCATTCTTAATTTTTTCCTATTAACACGATTCCTTATGGAAAAGAAGAGTTAGTTATTGTAATAGAAAAATAAAGGATATGGGGTATCCAACCATGACTCACAATCAGTATATGCACAGCAAAACACACAACAGCAAAGGAACAGCGCTTTTATTGCTGTTCTTCATCGTGTCTTTATTCATGATAACAAAGCTGTATGTGCACTTGACAAGATCAAAGCAGGAGAACAGTATTTTATTGCTTTATTCTATTTATGAAATCTCTTTTAAGAAGTAATTAGCGTATTTATGTAACAATAGTTATAAAACGGCTGAATTTTTAGGTGTTTAATGAAAATGTTTAATGTAAGCACATGTTTGATGTAAAACTGCCGTGTGGCTTATTCAGTATTGATATAAAAAGGAAATCCCATATAAGCCGTAATGAAACAATAACCTTACAATAATACTACACATGTATATTCATCAGAGAACATAAATTCAAAAGAATATCCCAATATATTAGAATTTAAATTTGCAATTTAAAGAAGTAAAGTTTTAAAATCAGAAATGTCTATGCTTGTGTAAACATTGTTCTAACTAATACTTATTTTTTTTTTGTCTAATTCTTTCCTATTCATACTGACAGCAAACTTTTTGTGTCTGCTATTGAAAGCAGAGAGTGGTATAAGTGCTTATTATTATCTTTACAGCCAATATTAGTTTAAGGTATTTATTTGTGAATGTGTATCTTTTCATGACCCTTATACATAATTTAACTTTAAACTTGTTAAACAGAAGAAGTATTACACTTGTTATGTGTATACTAAAATAATAACATAGTATTCAAAACTTCTTCAAACCTACTGAATTATTTGCAAATGATGAAATGTTATTTAGTTATGGACCTCATTATTACAGAAGGTAAGGACAACAATAATCATTTGTCAATTGTCGTTGGCCATTGTACCAAAACACTTGTCATACCTTGCCCTTATAATTATAATTATATTCATAACAGAACAAATTTTTATAATGTTTATCATGTTTATAAGAAAATATCAGAATAAGTGGAAGAAACTATGTCATATGTTTTCCCGATGGTACTTCAGTCAAGTATTCTTTGCACTTAATGCGAAACAACTGCTTCTTTGTGTCACTATTACCGTTTAAAAGTTCAAGGTTTCAGTTTCTCTGTCACTCAAAAGTCTTATGCATGCACAAGTTTAAGAAGTTTTACTGACTGAATCATGATTTTTGAAGATGTTTTTCAGCACAGGAAATTGAAAGTTTGAAGTTTGTGCATTTACATCTCTTTAGCTACAACCGCTTCGCTCTCTGTATGTTTAACCACCCTGGGACACTATCTGCTACTTTTATGATAGAACCCATGCCCAATGTTAATTTGACTTTCACATCTTTTATCCAAGCTGAGCTGTTCCGCTGAACCTATGCTATGTATTAATTGAATAGGACAAACTAATATTAAACTTGTTCAGTGTTACTGGTGTATTCTGTTTTTTTTTTTTTTTTTTCAATGATTTATTTAAACAAACAAGGTTGGGTTTTGTTTACAAATTCCCAAAATTAATCAGGGAATCTATTTTTGTAAAACCGTAGTACTAATTCTATATAATCCCTTATCAGTTCAGTGATTCTACAGAAATTTAAAAATAATAAGAATGAGAATGTTCATGAAAAGTTAATATGTGTAGTTATAGAGTACTAGTATTCAATTTTGCTGTCTTGGGAAAAAGAAGAATGCGATGGTCGTTTATATAATCCAAGGTCTGGTCTTATTTAAAAGTGCTAAATACGATGATCTATCAAAATCAGACTTTTCCATGGTCTGATCAGGGACTGTCTTAATCTCAGGACCAGGCAGAGGCAGACCTATCCACATACTGGTTTGGGTCAGACTTGGAAATCACTCAAAACTTCTTTTACAAGTTAGAACCGCACCCATCTCTAGTTAACAGACTCACAAGGTTATCTTTTGTCAGACTCTTTATGAAGTCGTTGCATTTAATTAATTAGATTTGTACTGTAAATTCAGAAATTAATGCGTGCATTTGTTTCTGGGAATCACTGATTACTGGTAAAATCAGAATTTAATTAATGCGATTGGAAAGATTTTGTGAAGGAAAATAACTACTGAAATTAGAATGCAAGTTTTATTATTGCGAATACTGTTAGATCGTACAGTGTGTCGTTTGTCTTTTGTTATATTTGTTTTTGTTTTGTGTCGTTCTGATAAGTCACTCATTTTGCAACTCGTTTTACAGTTTGTTCTATGTTATTCAGCTGCATAACTATTCTAGTTCAGTGGAGGATTAAACGCTTGCAAATATGTTTCAACCAGCTGTATTCTGCAATTGTTTGTCCCAAGTCAGGAGCCTTGATTTCAGTGGTTGTCGTTGGTGTTTGTTATCATATATGTTTTCCTTTATTGTATTCTACATACATCTGACCGTTGGCTTTCTTATTTTATTCTTTTTTTTTTTTTTGCATTTTTATATCTTACTTAAAGGTATGGATAATACTCATCGGTGAAGGCTTTACCTTGACATAAAGCTATTTACGTCTACTTTATTTGGTGTCTAGAGGATAGTTGTCTAATTGTAATCATACAACATCTTTATTTTGATACAATCAAACGTGAGATAATTAGACCCTGAACATACCAATGTCCTGTCCATTTCGGCCGAAAATCGAAGTCCAAATTTCACCAATTCAAAGTCTTCGTAAGAAGGGCATGAAAGATGGTTGTAAAGCAATATATTAATAACTCTAACGTAATATACATACACCACACTACCGATCATTAAACAGCCTAGTATACAATTAATCTTCAGGTCGTTATATATATTATTTCTAGAGACTTATATATTTTGCCTGGAATTGTCAAGATTAAACTAAACAAAAAATTACTGAAAGGGAATAAGAACATATTGGGCATTGCTTAAACAACGTTCATCTTTTACCGGAATGAGTTCAGTAAATTAAAATTATGAATGATTTTCGTCTTTTAAAATGGAAAATAATAACAATGTAACTGCTTGTATTTTGATGCACAAAATTAAATGTACAAATTTCTGTCACATAATGTCATTTTATGTTACATAATTTGTTTTAGACTCTGAGATAATCCCCGATTTACTCACAGAATCGGTTAAAGTTGGATTATTTCAAATAATTCTAAGATATTCTCAAATATGGTCAAATAAACATAGATTTTCTGAATTCATTGAGATAAACCGAGTTTCTCCAGCTAATGATTTTGTTACCTTTTCTGAGAAAATCCCGGATTTTGTCGAATTTGAATTGACATGAGATAATCCCGGTTTATCTGACATAATCCGGGCTAAAGCTAAGATAATCCTGGTTATTCTGAGATATGTTAGGATTGAGTAGTTATAATGGTTATGGCGTGCCATACTGATTAACAAAAAAAAAAAAACAATGTCTGTTTTTTCTTCATGACAATTATTTTTACTATTCCCGACTTTTATCACAAGACAGTCTAAAAGCCAATAAATAGCCTCCCTTTCCAATCATATATGATTTAGGTGCCTGTCAGGTTGGTAAATTATAGAAACATTTATTCGCCTTTATTTACTGAACTATTCAAATATTTAAAAGTATATTTTTAAGAGAGATAAGATACCGATATACCCAAGTGGCCATCGAAAATCATACGTCAAACGCTAAATCATAGCATGGGAAACTACAAACTCACAATGACAAGGAATAAGGAAGCAGATTGTCTGTCAACTGATGTAACGAATACCCTATAGTTAAAGTAAAGAAGTGAAAGATAAGTTAAAGATGCAATTGGACAGCCGCTTACCAAAACATATAACATGAATTCACAAATATATAAACTAGAGTACACATTCTGAAGTATACCCCTGAAGGAAATAATTAATTTTGAATTATATTGACAGTAATGTATCAAAATCATGAACAAATGACATTTTCAGGGAAAAAAACATTTAAAGTCAGTCATAAACTACTTACAGTGATATTCTGAAATGGTTCACCTCAAACGCAAGACAAAATAACTCGAGTTTAATGAATCTGACCTTTATACACCCGCCTTGTATAAACACAAAAGATACATTGATACATACATATAAATATTTGCATACTTACGAAGTATGATATGTTATATGTTATATTAGCATCTTATCTGTCAATATTATATTTTGTAAAGGATGAACATTATATATGATATTCCCAATTTACCTTGTAGAATGGCATAAATAGAACTGAAACTTTGCAAAATGATAAAGTTTTACACCAGAAAGTTCTTACGTATTTCAACTGTAAAAGCTATAGGGATGTACTTACTAACACTTTTCGACGAAGCCAGGCTTACCATTTAGTTTGCTAGACGTGCTCCAATCGGGAATGTTAGAAGGTCAAATCATAAACGAAGAGCATTATAACCGATGCTTCCAAAACGTTATGGTACATACGGCTAAGGCAATATATTCCTGGGGTTCGAAAAACTGTAGTGTTTTGAATAATGTAATATTTTATAAATAGTACTATTAATAAAGTAGGTTTTATAATGTAAAATTATCTCGGAAATAAGAGTAAAAATGTTATTTATAATAATAAATGATAATTATCAATCAATATAAAAACAAGAAGATGTGGTATGATTGCCATTGAGACAACTCTCCAAAAGAGACCAGATGACACAGAAATTAACAACTATAGGTCACTGTATAACCTTCAACAATGAGCAAAGCCCATACCGCATAGTCAGCTATAAAGGCCCTAAATGGCAAATGTAAAACATTTCAAACGAAAAAACTAACGGCCTTATTTATGTACAAAATTATGAACGAATATCAAATATGTTACACAGCAACAAACGACAAGCGGTTGAACTAGTTTTAAGGCGCCAACCCTCCCTAACATGGACAGTGGTATAACAGAACATCATAAGAACTTAGTATAAAAATCAGTTGAAAATGGTTTAACTCATCGGATGGATACAAATAGAAATACATCTAACAAAAATACAGATTGGACGTGGCTAGGTACTTATACATCCCTACAAAAAAAAAAAGACACTAAGTACAGATCTGAGAGTACTCGCAGTTACTGAAATCTAGTTCAAAGCCAATAACAACTAATACAAAAATCATGCATCTAAGACTAAAATAGCAATCAATAGTCTGCATAGAAAACAATAACTGACAACCTCAAAAATAAAACTGTACATGTCATTTCTTACACCTACGTGTACTTGATGACCTTTACAGCCAACGTTTTCAATCACAAAATGATATTTTACCTTATTTTCGTCTTGTTGTATGAGTCAAATGAGATGTATAAATACAAACAATCTAAAATGATTCAACATCAGCTTGCCAAGTTCTTATATTTTCCGTTCAAATATATTGATGACGTCTTTTAATTAATAACCAACATTCAAATGAGTGCTTGTATCTCATGTATTTTATGAACCTGCAATAAATGATGGGTGGATATTTGACAAACGTGACTATTTCAGTTTTGAAAAGTCAACATCCCAAATCTAAGTAGTAGAAAAATCATGACAAAATATCGAACACCACGGCAAATTCAAAAGGAAATCCATATTAACTGACAAAATCAAACTCTACTAATCCACGGGACAAGTAAAAAAACGACTGTCATATTGGTGATTTTGCGATGAAAATGATGGGTAAAACCTGGTTTATAGCTAGCCAAAACTCCAACTTGCACATCTTAAGCTCAATAAATAATATGGCAATTTATAAAAAACGTTTTGAATGCGCGACAAAAGAGTTTTCAAGTTATATCATTATCAAAAATAATTTATACAGTAGATTGATGTGTTTGTCAATTTGTTAATTTCAAATTGGTATTAACATCAGGATTTTCGTGATATCGTCTTTTAAAATATCCTGATCATGGTTCGTTAGAGGTCGTCAAACGTCATAGCGTCAAATTGGTTAACATCTTTTCGTGATTCGTCAAAATATCCTGATCATGGTTCGTTACCGTTATTTTTGGAAAACGTGATTCGTCAAAATCTGTTTTTTTTTTTTTTCGTCATAAAGAAAACTATCGTTAACGTCATTTGGCAAGACTTTTACAGTTTTTCGTCATGAAGGTACCTCCATTACGACCCTCTACTTAAATATCTACTGGTTTCTCACGAATACTACCGCTTTCCATTTTATATGTTTAGACCTCCTGGTAGAATTGTGTCTGAACTGGTTTAGCGGAAGTATTAAACAAATAGCTCTGTCTACCTTAGCTAGGTTCTAATAGCAGAGTGTTGATGCTGTTTTCGAAATTGTATGCCATCTCTGTCCAAGATAATGGGCTATACAAGTTTTTTTAATTGTGTTCTTTTTAACGAAATATGTCCTTACATATACAAAATGTAAGCTCGCTTAAAACCCTTTTGACCCAAACACATTGTGTGCATTTTGAAAGCAGACTATCTGTACCATGTGTTATTTGTTGTTGTTTGTTTTGCCTTATTTCCAATGTATCGAAAAGTCGGATGTATCTTGTTAGTTTAGTCGTTCGTTCTGTCTTAACATTGAAAGAAATTCACATTTTCCTTTTCAGTCTTATTTTGAAATTTACATCATGTACATTATCAGGAAACAAACACAAATATGAAAACATCCATTTCAATAATATATCATATTACTTTTGTTGTGTCTGAAAAGATTGTTCGTATAGCAATTTGATACTTTTATCGTCTATTTTATTCAACTGAAGTAAAAAAAATGAGAATATCTGAAATGAATTTGAAATTCAAACTCTTGTAGTATGATGTTTTTATGTCAAAGTTTTCAACAGAAAAGGTTTGATTTAACATACATTTGGCCAAATTATTCACTATTGTACAGACTTTCTGCAAATGTATCTTCAGATTAACACATCGATTCATTGGCAATGAAATTATTAACCATTACAACGAGCACATTGTCATAAATATATTTTGTAAATGAAATTCAATTCAACATCACAATCATAATCATCCCTTTTGTACTGATGTTTTGCCTTAAAAGGACACATTTGAATCTACCTTGCGATCTTGGCTCATCTGGTGCCCACCGCGTGTAGGTCATGCTTCTGGTCTCTAGACAGGAAGTAACTCATTCGTATTTTCCATTACTGTTTCTTTTTCCAACAATACAAAACCTCGTGGCTAAAACAAGCAAAGAGCTTTTAGAATTTTTGACATAGAAATCATGTACGATAGTTCACAGTTTCGTCCATTTATACCCATTATTAACTTTTCTTATGTACCGAACAGTAAGTTGTATATCCAATATAAAGCTGTACACGGATCGATATTTTCTGTAAGCAGTTCAGTAGAGGGTAAACAAATAATTAGAAAATAAGCCAATTTTAGATTACAATCCTTCAACATTGTACAAACGAAAAGGGTTACAAAACACTTAATGGAGTTAACTCTTTAAAAATCAACTGAACGTTTTAATCACATACTATTAGAAAAAAATCAAGCTTCTCAAATACCAAATTTAGTGTTTGTCAAACTACTATATATCCAATGAAATTATCCCTGTAAATTGTGTCTATCACCGAAGACCTCTAACGAACCATGATCATGATAAAGGTTATAAAATTGAGATTTCTAAAACTTGAATAAAACTTATTTTTCTGTGTTTTTTGGGAAGGATTATGAAATATGGTGTTTTTCTTCAAAATAATCTATTTGTTAAACTTTTAAAATTGGTAACTATCCTCCCCATAACACAAAATATGACCATTTGACCTATTTTCAATAATCTGCAATATTGTTTTTTTTTAATTGTTTTCTATCAATATACAAAACAAAACTTAAAATTACAATTGCATGTTGATATTGGGATATTATTTTATTTATGACAGGTTTTTCTTGCTGGGCTCTTTATTGATGTTACCATGGCAACCGTTTTATTACGCCTCAGTTTTTAGATTCTGAGTAACCAAATTTGAGAAAAATGAAACATCAGGGAGTGAAAATGAGAAATTTTTCAGATGAAAATATTACACCTATGCTATTTAGTGGAGACATATGATAACAAGTTACCACAATAGACAAATTCATCTACCATTGACTAATAATATCACTTTTCTAGGTCCCTGTTTTCTGAACTTTGAATAAATTGATACGTTTCCTCAAGATGTTGGCATAAATATTGTAATAACCTATTCATTGTCTTTTTTCCACGAATTATTCACATTTCTACAAAAAAATTGCTGCTAGGACCAAATCTTTATTTCAAAGAGGAAGGTTGTTACACTTGTTGCTGTTTTGGTTTTAGCTAAATCGCATTAGCTCTTCAATTTAGGAGATTCCATAGCAACATAACATCAGACAAATTATGGAGGGAAGCAGAAGATGACTGAAAAATGTTTGTTTTCTAAGTTTAATGCTGTGGATTGTGGGTTTTCTAACTTTTACAACGATACCAAACAATTTAACAAGTTTAATGAATGTGAAAAGAACACTGATGCCCATCTTAGATCACTACATTCATATAATCTGAACTCAGTCTCAGACGTTTCTTAATCAACACTAATTTTATCTCGTGTCGGAGCCGTTTTCAATTATAGTTGTGACTATAACATATGTCGAGCCCACAGAGACACTTTAGGTATCTATTGGCAAAGATCTAACAGAAATGGCTGTAAGCACCCACTGCATGGTTCATCCAAACGAAAGGCTGATAGAGGAATTTCATTGAAGCGCTCGGTTGAGATTTTCCTTTTTTGGGGAGAGCATGTGCCCATTGGATCAGGTATGTTATATTTTGGATAGATAAAAAAATAAAACATTTGGGGATCCACACTTTATGCATTGTAGCCTATAAAGAAATGGGCCATTCCACTAAAAATCCGAAAAAACAAGGAGGTGTTATATTTTCTGAGTGGTATCAAAAGTCATAGCATTGTTTATATCTAAGGGATACCCAATTTGTTTTTCTGTGAGTCTTTTGTCTATATATATGTAAAAATGAGGGGTAAGTGTCATATTTGGTATCTGAGGGATAGAAATTATGCAAGAAAATTGTATGAGGGGTTGAAAAATGCTTAGTTGGTCAGTTACATGTAGGCCACCCAAATGATATTAATAAATGGTGGATCCCACAGAAGCAGTCTTGACCATTACCAAACTATCATGTTTTGGCAAAGGCCAAACCACCATTAAAGCAAAAAACATGTTCCCCATTTTAGTCTTTATAAAATAATTAAATCACTTTGTCTACCTAAATTCATCTACCTTATTTTTATGAAGCAGCACACTAATTTTCATTTATGAGAGTATAAACAGATGTGGTGCTAGTATGGGTCGTTTTTTCAACTCGTCAAATATATGACTGGGTTGAAAATTTCGGACAAAATATATGACTAGACCCAAATACATGTATTTAGAACAAAATGTATGACTGGGCTGGAAATTTCAGACAAATATATGACTGGGCCGAAATTTTGGACTAAATATATGGTTAGATAACATTTTTATGCAAAATATATATGAATGGGTCAGATTTTTGGTCTTGGGCTACAGACAATATATGAATGTGTTTTCAAATTCCAGAGGCACACCTGTACCAACTTTTAACAATAATTTTATAATTTTAAAATTCGTAAGGGTTCCGCGGAACCCAGTGTCTCGCCTACTTTTGCTGTTAATCGCAGGCTCAACAAAATGAGGAAAAAAAAATAATAACAATATTCCTTTCGATACAATCTTTCGATTGTAAGAAGCTTCTGTCCAAGTTTGGTAAAAATCAGGATAGTTTATTAATCTAATAAATGTTTTAAACCTTTAACTGCAGACTGTATGTAATGTTAATTGGAAGAAAAACTAAGTCCATTTATAAGTAAAATACAGATAAACAGGTACAAAATTTTAACAGAATTTCCTTCTAGATACTAGTTTTTGATCATAAACAAGCTTCTGACCAAGTTTGGTACAAATCCAGGATAGTTTAAAAAGTTATTATAATTTAAAAACTTTAACCACAGAGTGAATGCAATGTTAACTGGCAGAAAAACTAAGTCCATTTATAAGTTAAATACAGAAAAATGGAATTTTATTTTTTACAAATTTACTTGTGGATACTATCTTATGATCATAAACAAGCTTCTGTCCTAGTTTGGTAGAAATCCAGGATAGTTTAAGAAAGTTATTAAAATTTTAAAAACTTTAACCACAGAGTGAATGCAATGTTTCCTGGCAGAAAAACTAAGTCCATTTAAAAGTAAAATACGGAAAAACAGGATTTTTTTTTACAAAATTTAATTCTGGATACTATTTTATGATCATAAACAAGCTTCTGTCGAAGTTTGGTAGAAATCCAGGTTAGTTTAAGAAAGTTATTAAAATTTTAAAACTTTAACCACAGAGTGAATGTAATGTTTCCTGGCAGAAAAACTAAGTCCATTTAAAAGTAAAATACGGAAAAACAGGATTTTTTTTTACAAAATTTAATTCTGGATACTATCTTATGATCATAAACAAGCTTCTGTCCAAGTTTGGTAGAAATCCAGTATAGGTTAAGAAAGTTATTAAAATTTCAAAACTTTAACCACAGAGTGCATATTTGTGGACGCCGACGACGGAATGTAGGATCGCTATGTCTCGCTTTTTCGACAAAAGTCGAAGGCTCGACAAAAGGGGGATAGGGGAATCAGACACTTTGAAAAAAGGGGATGGGGTTGGGGGGAAGTTGCCAGTCAGGGTTCCCCAGAAAAGGGTGTGTGTGTGCTAGGACATTATTAACAATTTTTTGTCATCTTTTCACATAAAAAAGACAAATTTTCCAAAAAGGAGGGGGCAACACCCCCCCCCTGGATCCGCCACTGAATTATGTAACTTTAAATTTTTGATCATGAAAAAATTAACAGACATGACAGTATATACATGTTCAAATAGGTTTAAATTTATCATTGGTAATATATATATGTACAAAATACAGTCTTAGCTTTTTGCCACGAGCATTTATTATACCCCACGCAACGGGTTGCGGAGGGTATAATGTTTTTGACCCGTCCGTCCGTCCGTCAGTCCGTCTTTCTTGTCATTGCAACTCCTCTCAAACCACACAACAGAATTTCACGAAACCTTTTTATACGACTGCAAAAAATTTTTGCGGTCGTATATTGGTATGACGTTGGCGTCGTCGTTGTTGTCGTCGTCGTCCGAAGACACATTAGTTTTCGCACTATAACTTTAGTTTAAATGAATGGATCTCTATGAAATTTTATCAACAGTTAAGGAATTAGGGGCCAAAAGGGCCAAAAATAAGCATTTTGTAACTTCCAGACAATAACTTGTGTGTAAGTGTATGGATCTCTCTGACATTGTACCACAAGGTTCCATATCACAAAGGAAGGCTGGAATTGATTTTGGGGTAATTGCCTCAAAATTTTAGGACTTAGGGGCCAAAAAGGGCAAAAACAAGCATTTTCTAGTTTCATGACTATAACTTGTGTGTAAGTGTTTGGATATTTCTGAAATTGTACTACAAGGTTCCATATCACAAAGGAAAGCTGGAATTAAGTTTGGGGTAATTGCCTAAACATTTAGGAATTTAGGGCCAAAAGGGGCCAAAAATTTTTAGTTTCAGACAATAACTTGTGTTCAAGTGTATGGATCTCTCTGAAATTGTACTGCAAGGTACCATACCACAAAGGGAAGGCTGGGATTGAGTTTGGGGTGATGAATCATAAGGGTTCAAAAATTTTGGGGGATTTTTAGGTCTTTCCTTTTCCAAAATTGAAAAGATTCAATGACTCATTGGTAGGGTTATGCCCTTTGAAAATTAACCGCAGTCGGTTGGCCCCAAAACTCAGAAACCGTAAGTCGTAGACACCTAGGATCTTCACCAATCATCATCAATTGATGTGACTCTGAAAATATCTCAAGGTCAAATTTGTATGTTGACCTTGACCTTTGACCTACCACCTTGTTATTGGATAATCTCAGAAACCATTATACTTACAGAAGTTTTGAATAGTGGAAAATGTTTGGATCATTATGTCGCAACTTCGTTACATTTTGACCGAAAAGATTTGACCTTTCTATAAGAGGCATAACCCTAGTTTATGTTTTTAAAAGACAAAATCAGCTTTTACTGTTAAACCAAAGGTCCTAGACCCATGGGGACTTTAACGATGACATTTGGGACCAATGACCTTGACAAAGGTCACAAGGTCAAAGTCAAGGTCATGTCCCAGATAGCGAATTATGTGTTTTGACCTTATTTAAAGGATTTTAGTGTGTTTTAAAGCTTTTAAGGTTGACCTTGACCTTTGGCCTTTCAACATTTTATTGGATATCTCAAAAACGATTATACTTACAGAAATAGTAAATAGTGAAAATATTTAGGTGACTAAGGCACAACTTTTTACATTATGAAAGAAGAGATATGACTTATCATTAAGGGCATAACCCACGTTAACACTTTCTGAAAAACTAAATTAGCTTTAACTCTTGAACTAAAGGTCCTAGACCCGTGGGGTCTTTATAATGACATCATGGACCAATGACCTTCACAAAGGTCACAAGGTCAAAAGTCAAGGTCATGTCCTAAATAGCGAATTTGTTGTTTTTGTCATATTTTAACGGTTTTATGTGTGTTTGAGAGCTTTTCAATGCATTTTATGTCTATTGGGACATGTATTTTACATTACGAAAAGGAAGACCTCTCAATTGTTCAAGAACAATTGACATTTTATTTTTTTCCTTTTTTTTCTTTTAAAATTTTCCATTTTAAGTTGGTTATTTCTGATTTATATTTAAAAGCAAATAATAATGATATGGCAGGAGATACACACCAAACAGGATGTGTAAATTATTATATAATAAGTATTGTGCAATAGCAAGAAATTGTCAATTGTACAGCATTGCGCAATAGCAAGAAATATTCAATTGCACAGTATTGTGCAAAAGAAGATACTTTGTATAAATTGCTTATTTCTTGACCAATTTCAATGGGGTTTTATTCTTGAATTCTTGGGGTTCTTTAATATGCTGAATCTAACTGTATTAAGTTTTTGGATTTTGGGCCCCGTTTTAAATTGGTCCACATTAAGGTCCAAAGAGTCCAAAATTAAACTTTGTTTGATTTCATCAAAATTGAATTATTGGGGTTCTTTGATATGCAGATTCTAACCGTGTATTTAGATTCTTAATTTTGGTCCCGTTTTCAAATTGGTCAACATTAAGGTCCAAAGGGTCCAAAATTAAACTTAGTTTGATTTTAACAAAATTGAATTCTTAGGGTTCTTTGATATGCTGAATCTAAACATGTATTTTTTATTATGGGCCCAGTTTTCAAGTTATTCCAAATCGGGGTCCAAAATTAAACTTTGTTTGATTTCAACAAAATTGAATATATGGGGTTCTTTGATATGCTGAATCTAACCATGTATTTAGATTTTTGATTTTTGGGCCCGTTATCAATTTTGTTTACATTGAGGTCAAAAGGGTCCAAAATTAAACTTTGTTTGATTTCATCAAAATTGAATTCTTGGGGTTCTTTGATATGCTGAATCTAACTATGTATTTAGATTTTAAATATTGGACCATAATAGGTAAACGTCCAATTTAAAATTTTAAGTTCTTAGACCACCTTCATTCTGTGTCAGAAACCTATGCTGTGTCAAATATTTAATCACAATCCAAATTCAGAGCTGTATCAAGCTTGAATGTTGTGTCCATACTTGCCCCAACTGTTCAGGGTTCGACCTCTGCGGTCGTATCAAGCTGCATCCTGCGGAGCATTTTACTAGATAATAAGGACATACTATGTAGTTGTGCATATCGACAGGAAATTACGATTCAATTTTTTCTAGGAGTTACGCCCTTTGAACTTATTTGCTAAAATGTACTAATGCAACAGTTTGTCATCGCAACTCCTCTGAAACCACACCACCTGAGACTAGTTAGCAAAATCAATTTAGACTTGTAAATAACTGGCAAATTAGTTTTAGCACAAACTCCACTATATAATTAATTTATTGAAATCAGAAACAATACCAGAAAAATAAACCCATCATGAACATGATAAAAGGCACTGCTTGCCCAAGTCTAATAAATCTCAACATTGAACAATGAAACAATGAAAATATTCCACAATCAATCACCCTGACCTCAATTTCACAGTCAGTTGATAAAGATAATTTTTTGTGACTTTTTTGTGTTTAGATACTATAAGCAATTGGTAATCCATAGTATTTTATGGAATTAATTAAACAGGCGAGACATTTAGCATGTGCACTCTTGTTGTGTATTTTGCTTATATCTTGTAAACTGGTATAGACCTAGAGCCAAAGTGTAAATTGCACAAATAATAAAATCATATTAGGCTATGGAAAGTGGGGAACAAATAATACACACAAGGACCAACAACAGCATATATAACATAAACAAGAGTGCACACCCTGAAATGTCTCGCCTGTTTAATTTATTCCATAACATAATATTGATTACCTATTGCTTATAGTATCTAAACGCAAAAAAAAATAAGAAAAGTTAACATTATCAATGGACTGTGAAATTGAGGTCAGGGTCAGGTGACAGGAGTCAGACAGACATGTACATCTTTGGATGATTTCATACACCAAATGTTGTTGACCTACAATGTAAAGTTGTTGAGAAACAGATCTTATCACAAAAAAAACAAACATGGTCAGTGGACCATGAAAATGAGGTCATGGTCAAATGACAGGTGTCAGACAGACATGTACACCTTCGGATGATTCTATAGACCAAATATCATGGACCTAACATTATTAGTTATTGAGAAACAGAACAAATCACTAAAACAAACATGGTCAGTGGACCATGAAAAATAGGTTAAGGTCACATGACAGGAGTCAGACAGACAGGTACACCATCAGATGATTCCATAGACTAAATATCATTGACCTACCATGTAAAATTTCTAAGAAACAGAATTTGTCACACAATTTTAATCTGCTCAGTGAACCATGATCATGAGGTCAAGGTCAGTTGAAATGTGTCAGACTGACATGTACACATTCCAATGATACCATAGACCAAATATCAGTGGCCTATCATGAACAGTTTCTGAGAAACTGACCTAATCACAAAACTTTGATAAAAGTTTACACCGTTGATGTGGCCGAGGCTGGAAAAGCAATCCCTATGTCTCGCTTTCCGCGACTTTCGTCATGAGAAATGAGAAACACGGAACCCAAAAACTGGGATCAGTACTCCAGAAACAATTTTCACCTTTTGGTCCTATTGTTTCATGGCAGACATTTGTCAGGATGGTGCATTTTGCTTCATAAGCAATGGTCAGGCGACTTGTCTCATAAATTTTGTTTTATTTTTGTTATCAGGAGGAGACAGAAGCTATGAACTGCATTGGATTTGCCTGTCGGGAGCCTGGATGCCAAAGGGAGTTTGTTTCGGCAAATGGTCTTGAAAGGCACATTTTGAAAGGATCCCATCAATATGTTAAACCAGCAGGAACAGATGTTGTAAAACAAATGTGGGTTGACAAATGCAATAATATCGGAAGTGAATACAAATCTGTGATTGACCAATCTGTTATCATAGGCTCTGAAGATTATTCTGTTGTTGAAGGATGGGCTTTGAAGAAAACTCGAAAAATTGTTCGCTTTTCTCCAAAATTAACATCTTCCTGAAAACATTTATGATGAGGGTGAAAGAACAGGAAACGCCCTACTATGACGATTTTTGTGACAGGTTGAGGAAACAACGAACAGAAAATGGAACCAAAATGTTTTCCCTGATGAATGGCTATCTGTTTGTCAAATTAAAAGTTTGTTTGCAGGTTTTGCATCTAAACAACATTCAAGAAGGATATCCGCATGCTCTACATGTTGTAGCTCTTGAAGTTGAAGTAAATGACGTTGAATTGAGAAATGTATTGTCTGAAATTGAAAACTTGGAGATACAAGAGAACATGTCCCTCTTAACCGACAAAATTTTGTCAACAGAACTTGACCCATTTCATGCAGATACATGTAATTGAAAGTGTTTGTAGCAGATCATGGACTTTATATGAATACACTATAATGAATTGTCTCCTTTAATGTTATTATAAGTGATTACTTGTCTTTTAAAATATTCAGAATCAACTGAGAAATTGAAGTCAAACTTGTTCACAATTTTCCTTAAATATCATATCAAATTTGGCTGTACAAATCATTAAAAATGAAGGATAATGAAAGACAATCCTTGCTTTCCAAAAGTCTCAACTTGCCAGGTGGTGCATTCAGCCTGTAGTTAGGAAAAAAGCATCTAAGTTATGACCATGGCCTTAGATAAAAACTTTTAAAAATAAATTAGGCATCGTCCTTTGATGGTGCATGTTTTGTACAAAATTATATCAAAATTAAATCATTTACCCTAAAATTTTCCTTTTGAAAAAATACAAAATATCAATTACTGTTGTCTTAAAGTAAGTTGTGACCTTGACTTTTGACCTTTAAGGCTACTACAGAGCCTGAAACTGATAGGAGCCTGTTTCCTCTTGTTGGTTAGGTGCATGTTTGTACGATATATTTTAATGAAAACTTGATTTGTTTTCAGGTGCTGTTATATGAAAACTTAAAAAAAATTGCTATTATCTGTATATATTGTGACCATGACCTTTGATCTACAGAGCCAACCTTCAATCAATTTCTTTTCTCCTCATTCCTTTGGGTGTTTGTTGATCTAGTTTCATGAAAATCCAAAGATGTGTTTCTTTGTTTTCATCTGTAAATGATATTGTGACTTAGGAACAATCAGATGCCAGCTTGTATTTATAATTTTGTTAACAGGGGTAAACCTATTTGCCCCTTCCATATTCATATCTTATGTTGATAGAATATCTTTTTAATACAATTTCAATAATTTTTCAACATAATTGAACTTAATAGCTCTAGTTTTAATGTTACTTATTCATGTGCAAAAATTTTGATTTTTACAGCGTTTGAAGAAAAATCACAAAATTTCATCATTTTCATGTCTCTGCCAGACACATAAGAATATGAGTGCCCACCAATTTTATTCTTAAATTAGTTTGTACTATACTTCAACTTTGCAGTGTGATATGATTTTTTCAATTGTCAGTGGTAGATGAGATTTTGTATATGTTTTAAAATGTGTAATTTTCATAAAAAATACAGGAAAATTGAATATGATTATCTCTCTTTGCAAGGCAAAACTTAAAATTTGATTTTGATTTTAATTGTGTTAAATGTTTATTTTACCATCAAACTTACTGTCAATAAAAGTTTAAATAGTAAGAATTATACTTTGTTGCATTTTTTCCATCTCAATGTTGTCACAAAATTGAAGAAATGTATTTTCTGAGCCGAAAACTGGTTCCTGTATAGAATACTGCATTACTCATTACAGAGATAAGGTCCAGAGGAAATATTTTGTGTGAAGTCTTGTACTACTATGGTGTTTATATTCACATAGTTTTGTGAAGATTTGAAGACCCCCATGTGTCACTTAATACATGGTTTTATGGTGGATTGGGTGTTAAATATATTAAATTAAACTCGTATGCCATAAATGAATTGATTTAACCGTTGCCAACTCAATTTGAGACTGGACCAATACATACAAATGAAACTGATAATATATAAATTGGATGCAGCTGAAACATGAAATGTTTTTACTGGATTCACCTTCATCAGGAACTATAAAACACAGCAGTATAAGCGAAGGATGTTTAACTACTTTTCGAGTCATACAAAAAAAAAAAAAAAAACAAAATCAGGAGATATGAGACAACTATCTACCATGGATCAAATAACGTAGATGTAAGCAACTATAGGTCGATGCATGGCCTTCAAATATAAGCAAAATCCCAACGGCTTTAAAACTTGTTCTGACATTGAAAAAATATAAAACAATTCTAATAAGAAAACCAACGGCCTGATGCATGTACAAAATAATACAAATATGATATAAAGTAACAAAAACAGAAACTGAATTACAGGCTCCTGACATGGGACAGGCACTCACATAATGTGGCGATATTAATCATGTTTGAGGGCATCAAATCAACTAGCGATTGGAAATATTCATACAAACCATAATCTTGTAAGATAATAAAGGCTATCAATGCGTTTCTAAACATATCTTCCTATATCTATCGTGAAGTAAGAAACGTCAAATCAATTTCTGATATTTACTTAGAGGACAGAAAGTCAAACATGTTTTTATAAAGAATATAACAGAAACAAACAAAATATCATTTTAAAACCTTAACTATCTCCACGCAGGGATAAGACATGAACTATGCTGGTGAAGGACACACAGACGGTCGGACGGACGACGCCAGGTAAATTATAATTTAGGACGACGCTTTTTCTTTTTTAACGATAAAAATATTTTAATGAAGCATTTCCTGATATATAAATACCTAAGTAGCTCCGTACGCATACTTTGGGACCTCTGTATTTTTAGCAGCCTCATTTGACCAGGGAAAATCAAATGAGTTTAAAACTCATAGTTTTACATACATATATCTAAATAGCCAGTTCAATTGTTTTACCTGATACGCATCATTGTTATACATAATCGTATATCTGGTTCACTGACTACCATGTGTTGATTTAACATTGAAAACTATATATGTGATTGATAAAATGAGTTATATTCTGAATACATAATCATTATCGTATATCCGGTTCACTGACTACCATGTGTTGATTTAACATTGAAAACTATATATGTGATTGATAAAATGAGTTATATTCTGAATTGGAAATTATTGATGTGATTGACAAAATTAGATATTAAACTATAATATACCCATGTATTAAATTATAAAAGGATATAGCACATGTGGTAAGTACTAAAGTACATGTAGTATGAATATAAATAAGAAGATGTTGTATGAGTGCCAATGAGACAACTATCCATCAAAGTCACAATGAATAAAAAGTAAACAATTATAGGTCAAAGTACGGCCTTCAACACGGAGCCTTGACTCACACTGAAAAGCAAGCTATAAAAGGCACCAAAATGACTAGACAAGTGTAAAACAATTCAAACAGGAAAACCAACGGTCTAATCTTCATAAAAACGAGAAACGAGAAACACTTATGAACCACACCAACAAACGACAACCAGGCTCCTGACTTAGGACAGGTGCATACAAATGCAGCCGGTTTAAACGTTTTACAGGCGCCAACCTTCACCCTAACCTGAGACAATAGTGTAACATTGCAACCTAAAAGACACACTATAAAATATCAATTGAAATAACTTAACTTGATCAAAAGATATATACACAAAACAAGTAAACATACACTGAACAAATAAGTTTGATCTATGACACAATATAGATACAATATTAATAAAAAGATGTAGGAACAATGTCAAAAGACAACTCTAATCTTGGACAAAATGGCATTAAATAAAATAACGTACACAGGTAAATTTGAATATAATAATTAGGATTTAACCTTATAATAAATATTTATTATGTGATGTATAGATAAAGCAATCTATAAATAGAAAATAAACGTGGATGTGTATTTATACATCCCAACAACCATTCGAAAGGAATACAAATTTAGTTATGTTTTAATTTGTTGATGAAAATCGATGTTAGTGTCAATGTAAGCAATATTCAAAGATCTTATTACAATAAGTAATAAGATAACCTTTAAAGCATGATATATCTGGTAATTTACTAATATACATAATATGCACAGACTTAAATTCAAATATCGATTACAAAAATATATTAGTTTTCTTTCGGTCAAAAATAACTAAATATTTTTCACGAAGTTTACCCTAAGATACAATAGGTTAAGATTATTACATATTGGATCGAACACACCTTTAGTTAAGACCACTTGAAATAAGTATATTTTTCTATATTTTTCGATTAGAGTTCAAATTTTGCTCTGCATATATACTTTATATCCGAGCTTAGCAATAATAGTTTTAATTCATTTTCATGTGCAATTTCAGCAAAGCCAGCATAGACCGCATATTCAGTTTAATTTTATAGAATTTGCATTTACTACGTATTTTCCAAATAGCCTATTTAAAATAAAGTATTATTGCGTTAACAATTTTATTATTAGAATTATCTATACAGATTCCTAACAGAAAATCTTTTCAACAAGTTTTTAAGTGACTTGTTATTTATTAAGTTACAAAGTTGTAAATGTCTGACAACTGTTTCTATCAATGGTTTAACATTGTAACATAGGTAAAATAAATGCTCAGAGTTTCAATATTATTATTTTCATCACACAAGTTACATTTTCCGTTTGACAAATGCATCATTTGCAGACTGTTTTCAGTATACATTATCCTATGTATACATTTCCATTGAAATTCTTTAACTTATCCATTAGAATCCATTTTACTGTAATTTAGCCATTTTTTTCCCAATTTATATCCTCGCTATACAAATTTTCCCATTTTGTTTGTCACTTAGGGTCTCAGTTCTGTTTATGGTTAATTCAAGATAGTTTAATGTCAAATCTTTAATTTTAATAATTTTATTATCTGGATTTAGAAATTCAAAGTTTTCAGAAATTTTGATTTTGTGGGTTTTACAGTTCGTTGAACATCGTTGATTTTAAAATCTGCAAGAGTGTTTGTGGTATGGAACTTTTAAATCGTGAGTATTCCGAAATAAAGTTACGTTTATATGTTAGTTGCTGGTATACTTCATTGCATGATTTAAAATCTTTGGTATTATCGTCCCATATATCACAAATAGTTTTTATTTGACTTTTGAAAAGAAGAATAAAATAAAGGTTAGCCCTGAAATAAAATATTTGAGTTTCCAAATAATCGCTGTTTCTTTACACCTGTTTCATTAAACATACCCTGTGTGATCCCTGTCAATTTTGATCACGATTATAAAGCGATTTTGTAATAATGTGGTAGGGTTTTGATATCAAGACCTGAAAGGTCAGAACATCTAAACAGAAAAAGTTAATCGGCAAATTTCTCATCATATTTTCTTAACCAAAATTTACCTATTGCATTCCTACTAGTTAATGGCTTGTGCAATATCGAATATAACGATTTGATATATTTACTTTCTATAGACCTATCCAAAGGAGTAGGTTCGATAAGGCCCTAAATTGGCCCCGTAATTCTAGCTGATATTTGAAATTTGGATTTATTGACTAATGTCATAAGGAATCATAGATAATATAATGACTAGATTGGAAAAACGTCTTTTTGTTGAAAATGTATGTTTTTGCGTTTTATTCATGACGTCACAGATAGCACTCATTTTGATTTTCCGCTAAAATTCGATGAAAACGGATAAATTTACATTGATTTTTTAAGGAGGAAACATAGAGCGCATGCGTCGACAACAAAGATATTTTAGCCTAATGTTTGTTATGAAATTTTACATATCTGACTTGAATATTTTGTTTGTCGACGCCTGCGCTCTATGTTTCCTATGTCTTAATTTGGTTGAAATCCGAACGATTTTGTCCATTGTTGTAAAAATCTCTATTTCTAACCTATTTAGGATGTAAAAATCAATGCTTGAAAATAAAACTTTGGCAAAAATAGTTTTATTTAACTTTCTCACATGTCTCTTCATCAACTTAGAATACGTTTTATCCTGAAACATCGAACTTAGTAATCGGGGCCAAATTTGGCCCATACCGAACTTACTCCTTTACCATCCCCATGCCCCCTCCCCTTTTAGGGGTGATGCTTTAATTAAGTAATTAACAAATATCGGACATTTTACCATATTTACCTTTGCATTGTTCCATGACATCGTTTCCTTACTAAAGCAATAACATGCGTCAAAGACTTCCCGTCTCACCCAGCCTCCGTCGCAGTTCGATTTATTTTCTATCAATTGAAATATATAAATCTGTCAAGTCAAAAGAATTTTGATTTCAACCGGGTTTTCAAAGTAAAATCTGGTTATTAAAATGGTGATGTACGACGGTCGGGGTCTGCCTTTTCTTTTGTTTTTCGATTTTGCAATGGCATTTTCAGTTTGCTTTGGATTTATGAGTTTTAATACCCTCTGTGTATCTTTCGTGTCTCTTTAATGAATCGTTCAGGCAATTTAAATATGTTGCTACTGACTAAGAAAAAACGGAGGTCAATTTCCGTATTGAAGATTTTCTCTTTGGCGTGCAGGACCTATGGTCCTTGAAATATTGGAAAATGACACTTAGCTTTATGTCATAATAAGCCAGGAATGAAGAATCGTCAATTTACCCCTTGTAAGATTTATTTTCCTTGAAAGACGATTATTACAATTTGTGCATATTTGGCAAAATCTATGATAAGCAAAAATATTCAGCACCTAACTTTCTTCAAATAAGTCATCATTTCCGATTGCGTAAATTAACTCTTTATCGGAGTTATTGCTCTTGAAAGACATTTTATTCTCATTTTGCGTTCTTTGCACAAATAATGATAAATAGAAAGAAAATTTAGTAAAATGTCCAGCGCAATAAGGTCTACATGTAAGTCATTTGGCCAAAATTGTAAATTGGTCACTATAAGGAACAATTGTCCATCTAAGATAACTTTTAATTTTATTTTTCGTTGGCGTTTTTTGCAGAAAAGTGAAACTTTTCATAGAACATGTAGAATAATATTCACCACAATAAGATCTTAAAAGAGGTCAACATAGCTAAAATCGTCTATTGATTCCTTCTAGAAATCAGTGCCGTTGAAGATTTTGACCTATTTTTGGCGGAAACTTTAGCAGATAGAGATATTATGTAAATCATGTAAAAGTGAAACTGATAGACGAGTTTTACCATTTTCCGTATTTTACACCTTTGATAGACAAAGAGAACCTGTTAACATCCTAATTGTTCAGCTAAAACAATTTACAAATTAGTCCACATATTTGAGATCAGATATTTACTACTTTTTACTACTGCATTTACATTTCACAGAATTACTGGGCCAATAATCGACCCTTCAGGAACCTCTTTTATAGACTTATTACCCTTGACAGACATTAATTACTCATTTTGCGGAGTTTTATTATGCGGAAGTCATGATAGATAGTGAAAACATATAAGAACAAAATGGTCAGCATAATAAGATTTACTTAAAGGTCAGCATGTCCGAAATCGTCAATTGATTCTTGATTGGAGTTATCAACTTGAAAAGGGTGATTATTAACTAACCTTTGCGGAAACTATAGCAGATGAGAATAATTTTAAACAGAAAACCTTTAGAAAAATTAGATCTGCAAATTAGTCATCATGACGTAGAAAGTCAACTAACCCATTATAATAGTAAATGCCCTTAAAAGACGAGTTTTATCTATTTTTTGTCGAATTTTATTTTGAATCCTGCTTATAATCTTAAAACCGTTAATAAATATAGAAAACTTGGTCCAGCCAAAATAATCAGCAAGACAAATGTTGGTCTACATAGCTTCCATTTAACACACATTTTGTTTCAAGACATGTGTTTCAGCTACCTATAAATTGTTTACTGTTATGAAGTCATAACAACATAGAGACAATATTTATCCCACTTTACTTATATAGTACACCAGTTTCCACCATCGTTTGCTCCTATACATGTAAAATCAGCAACTCTGATAATTACCTGGACAGCACCTGGGTTTTGTGCACGTTACATTCATAGTACTTGCTCCTAGACATTTTTTCCGCCATATTTAGGATGAGAGCATTCGCGAAACTGTAAACTGGTACCAATACCACATGTTACGCTACAGCTTGTTTCTTTCCAAGCACTCCATTTTCCATCAACTAGTTATTTGAAATATACATAGTCAGTATAAATATTGGAACCTCAATAAAGTCATTTTAACGGATGTTACTATGTGACGTAGTGTAAATCTAAACAAAATAATTAAAAAGTATCAGAGGTTCAGAAAGGAAAATAATGACGAATATCTGTCATTAAAAGTTTTAAGTTTTAATCACGTGATTTACACATCAAATACTAAATTAATGGCTAAAGTGTTATTTTGAAGTATTGCATACACGATAAAATTATGCTCACTGCAACTTACATGATCTCTTAAGAATGCGGAGAAATATCAGGTTGAGTTGTTCAATATTTCGTTTGTCAAAAATAAACAAAAGTCACCACTATACAAACAACACAATTATAGCTAAACTCTTTATTGCAAAAATTTTTTAAGAAAAACAAATTTCTTCAAGATGAAAAATAGCATTAAATGAATAACACAAAATAAACAGAAACATGTACTGAATATCCATACCGCATGGTGAATGTTCAAACAATACCTGATATAGATATTCCAATATATAATATATATTAAATACACGTCTCTCATTCCTTGCATCAGTCGTCGTAGCTTATACTATGGAAATCTCTGTCATTCCTGTAACAAAGGGACCCTCAATTCTGGTTTTGTTGGACATTTTGGTTGTCACTGGTTACATTTTATGATAAAGTCACACAAATCTTTAATTGGGTTCATATCAGGTGACATGGCCGCCCAAGGTAACGTATCTACAGTGCTTTTCTAAAATGAAAATGTTTCCAACAAGTCTTGTTGCTGCCTTAAAACAAATGTTAAATCCGCTGTATCGGTATGCATCCGTCATTTACCATCAACTTTCAAATACACATTTACTCTCAGTTTTGAAACATTATTACATAGCACCTAATGAACAAAGAGCAATTTAAGAAGAGAAAAGTATTTCTAAAATGAGCAATTTACTGTTTTATATAAATCTAAATCTACCAAAATAACGGTACACTTCCAGCTAAATCGAGTAAGGTGTAGAGGACAATTGCAGTATATAGAAATGAACAATTTTGGTCAAAGCAATATTGTTTTTTTCTACAGGTCAAGTGTTTTAACTGCGCTCAAATAATGAACCGCTGTGATGTCTTACCAAACTTAATAGTTTTGTTTTCAAATAATTTACTTGCAATATGCGTGGATCATCTACACTTCTAAGAGATGCATTGGATGGGGCTAGACACCAAGTACGTGATATGTTCAGTACTTTACTATTTCCTGTACATTTATCCCTCATTATGAGTATATTGATTAGAACATTTGCGAAACTGTAAACGGTTAGCTACACCACACGTTACTTTGCGGGTTTTCCATCCCATTATTTATTTTTTATCATTTATGAATTAAAATGTATTCTGAAATTATATTGAGAATTATATTGAGACCGAATTTGATGTTTTGATTTGTATCAAATTACTCAGCTGCCATGTTTAATCAACTGAAATTAAAAGTTACTGTCCATATCGAGGACTTTATCCTATGTCAATAATATTTTGAAGAATAAATGAAGATTTATAAATAGGGTTATTTACAGTTGTGTTTCGAGATAAATCTACCAAAACATTGGTACTCTTTCGAGTTTGACGTACTGCTAGCCGTAGAAAATACAGTTTATAATGATTACAGAATTATCATTTAAATACTATTTGAGTGCTTTCCGGATTGTTTTTTTTTATTGAGGATTCTTTTAGATTATTTGTAAAATCGTAAACGGAACCAACATCACACGGAACCCTTTAGAGTTTTTCCTTCTTAGTATGAATTGAAGATTGAAGAAATTTTGCAACATGATAATTTAAAATTAAGATATATTCAAAGTATTCATTATACGCCCGTTGCCATTTTAGCTCATCTTTGTGCTTTAAATAAATGTATATGATCAAATAGAAATACTGAGAGAACTGCTCAAAAGACCCCCAAAAAAAAAAAAAAAAAAACAAAAACAAAATCAAAACAAAATAAAACAAATAACAAAAACAAAAACTAAAAACTAAACAAAAACAAGACATGCATACACAGTGGTACCGATTGACACCATGAATAATTTGGCACTATTAATTCTAACTAAGTTTGTGGCTACTATTTTTGAACGAATACAATTCTGTAACCGTCTAAAATGTAAAATGGACAGTTTTCGACAATTTTCAAACGGATAAAGTTTCATAACTCAGCAATGTAAAAAAAAGGAACTTATCTCAATAGATATAAACAAGTCACTAAAGTTTCATGAAAACTGCTCAAAACGTTTTTAGCTATTGTCCGAAAATTGGAAAATCACCCCTTTATGAATAAAGTCCCAATATTCCTAAACGTATAAGCAGATTTTGTTTTAATCAAAAGAACGTATGTCAATATATATAAACAACTCTCCAAAGTTTCATGAAAATTGCTGAAAGCATTTAGTCAGATAACTGGAAAATACCCCATTTTTATGAATATAATCCCAAAACTTTTAAACGAAAATGTTAAATTTATAAAAATCGAAAGAGAGCGCTTACGTCAATAGATATAAACAATTCATCAAAGTTTCGTGAAAATTTGTGAAAGCGTTTTGAGTAGTTGTCCGAAGTGTTGACGACGGACGGAGAGACGAACAGACATACAGAGACGGACAGACGGACGGACGGACGGACAGACGGACGGACGGACGGACGGACTGACAACGGTATACCATAATACGTCCGGTAAATGGGCGTATAAAATTGAGACATCGTTTCGGTGTGCAGCTTTCAAAGAGATCTTCTACGGAAATCAAACTATCAAAAACGGTAACTGCAATATTGGATACATTTTCATAAAATTAATACATTTATATTGATGCTGTCCTTTAAAATTCATCAATCACACCATTCAAAATATGTTATTGAATTAAGTATAGGGGAAATTTGCCTTTAAATCTTTAAATGCAAAACAGCAAAAGCAGAAGACTGACTTCAAGACTGCGATCAAATTCTACGGTTTTCATGATATCAATAACATATGCAATCATTAAGGTAAAGAACTATGTGTTTAAAATTTTGCCCCGAAATTTGACGACCTACATTTTCTGACAACTGTGAACCAATAGTCAGCAATTGGTAAAGATTGTGACTGCACCTTTTGCAAAGCCTTCCCAGAGTTTTTAATGTCCTTACATGTATGTCTAAGCATTTATCAAAAGACTGTAATGATGTAATTATTATAACCACTTTTACTCATTTTATATAACTTCGGAATTGAGTTTGACAACTTTATGCATTGAGTCATTATTCATTTAGATTTATATTTGATTTACAATTCTGAGCTGCATCAACAATCTGGTCGTTGATACATTATATTCGTTTGCGTTATATTCGTTTATTTTTGGTCTCATAGTAAAATAACAAAATCATTAAAGCCATCACGAGACAATGTATCAGTTATATGTAGTATGTGTGTAAAAGTTCGACTATCTATAACATATCAACAACTTACTGTTCAAATAGGTAAAGCTCTACAACATCTTGATCGAACTACGTGTTGTTGCTTTCATTATCCTGGACGCAACTCGTGTTGATTTTCAATCAATAACATAACATAAATAACCCTTATACTTTAATATTTTGTATTCATTCGTATTATTTTTTAATATTTGTTCAATGTATTGGTAATCTTACAGACATGTGTTCCACAACAAACAATTTTGGATATGTAAAATCTAATACCCACGCATGTCTTTCGCTTTTTAATACCTTTTAATAACTCATTAGTTAGAAATCTAGGTTTCAACTTGCTTATACACATGTAACGGTGGTGTATTTGGTCCTTTTAGGTCAGTTGGTGATATAGCTCCTCAAATATTCAAATAATATGAATGCCTGACTAAGACATTTTGACTTTGACGTTCTTGATGAATATAAATCAAGAAAGGCACCCTGTACGCGTAACATTAAATGTTGCCTTCTTTTTCTGTGAGTTTGCATGTGATTTACTAAAAAAAGTTATTCGTTTAGTCAATCCTCCCAGATTCTGGTAAAATGTGTCTCTATTTGTCCCAAACTGTAATTGTTTGTTAATAAAAAAAATACACTGTATAAATGATAAACGTTAGACTGTTTCCTTAAAATCTACTCATGGATGTTTAATATCAAACCCATCATCAATCAGCTAGTTTTATGGTCTTGAGAACAATGTAACACCTACACTTTCCAGCGTACTGTTGTATTCGTATTTGGAACTTTAAGTATCTAAAACTCATCTTGCGATATCTTTGCTATTTCATTTGTTAATGTTTCCTCAGTGTTTGACAAAGAATCTATTTACAAGTTGTCTGTTATGAATTAAGATAAAAGAAATATAATTTAAATTAAAAAAAAAAATGTAACGATATCTCTGTTTGTAGTTTCTTTTTTAAGAAAGGTTTTCGAACATATATTCAGATCTTATCGAGCATCACACCTTTAATAAGCGATAATCATGATTAATCAATCTTTCATTTTTTAATCAAGATAGTTATTACATTATATGGTTAGCTTTTAACTGTATCTTACTGGGCAACTGCATTTATAAATGAATGGAAAATCCTTGAATATCGTTGTAGCATATATAGACTAACCATGATGCACAAAGGCCAAATTTTCCAAGCACCATTGTTTAAAAGTAAGTTAAGAATTATTTCACCAAAGAGCATTATCAAATTGAATAGGTTTTTTACAGTCATCACCAGCGCCTGCTAAATCCTCGAAAACATCTACAGGAGCATTGCATTGCAATATATTGTTTACAGTATTTTGCTGGCACTGTTTAATATCACATTAAACAAATAACCGTAATTGCGTTTGTTTTATTCATAACAATGGAAAATTGAACTTAACGCTTTTTATTTGAAAAAGTAAAATCACAAAATACCGAACTCCGAGGTTAGAATTATACAAGCTGCAATAATACCCAATGGCTGATTGTATTAAAAAATATTGACATTTAATAAAGAATAGAAATTTACAACAATATATTTTACGCATTAGGTTTATCTTTCGTCCAATCTCTACCTCGTATCTGCAGTAATACGGAATACCAGTTCAATTTTGGATAAGGTCATCTGATCTGTAAATTTACCGATCGTGTTTTATTCTCGATTGTTACATTTTTGCTGAGTAGGATTCGCCATACGAGTGATGTATTGATAACAGGAGACGCGTACCCTTATCTCTTCTTTTGGAGTTCCCGCTGTCAGTGTTGGGCTTTATTCTGATTTGCATCTTATTAATGAATTTATCAGATTTGAACATCAGAAGACTTCTGTTACCTCTTATATGGCGGAATTTAAATGGTTCATCTCTATGTGAAGCAGAATTTCACGATTAACGAAGAATGTTAATTGGATTGCAACAAACATGCAGCTTTACACACGTTTTCAGATCTTATTACATTTTGTTAAAATGATTATCATTAAGAGGATACGAGAATCATCCGCCATATTGGATTCAAAATCAAAACAGAATAGGATCAGTCTAGATTTCTGATCAAATAGCTAAAAGTTGAGGTCAGAAAGGTAATTCATAAAAAAAATGAACAAACTGATTTGGTTTTATCTTATTGTAACGAGTGATTTTACCACATGTATGCAGTTTTATTCATTATTTTTTTTTATAATTTTCTTAAAAGAGTTCAATTTAGTTTTGCTTTGTAAAAGGAGATTATGTTGATTAAAAAAATGCACAGAATGATGTATTATAACTAGAAAAAATTATGTTGTCAATTTTATAAGAGCTTTATTCTATATGTCGAGCAATTAGTTTTCGATTGATATCTTTGATGGATTACAACATTACCTGTGCAAATTGTAAGCACCATATGCACATTTCGACAAGTAATATCACTTCAGTGATGCTTGTGATCAAAATATTTGAAAAAGAAACAAAAACCAGACACAAATATTGAAGAGCTGATAAAAGCAAACAACATCAATCGTGGAGCAAAACTTGGACAAGAAATCAGAATAACTCTTTGAGATTAATTATTGAATTGAAAATATTGAACATATTTATGGAGGCTTACAATAAAAGAATATCTGTATTTGCATGTCATAACCGAAGTACTGGGTACCAAGCAAATAATTCCAAGTTAATATCAAATGAGACAATGCTAAACTGTAACCGGTATCAATGAAATATGGATGGCGACAGTAGAATTTGAACATGTGAATTAACAAATGTAAGTGGCTCTTCCTTATGTCTTTGCTTATGTAATCAATTGTACAGTTTAAAGTATACTTAGTAATAAATATGCAACAATGAAAACATGCTTTAGTATATCGCAGGAATCGAAATGCACAACCTAGGGCAAATGATTCTTTTATTTTCTAGGCTTTACTCGTTCAGAACTAAAAAAGTATAAGTAATTCTATTGTTTGTACCCCACACTGAAAAAATGTCACCTTGAGCATTGGTTTAATTTCCATGTTTTGGGGATTGTTAGCCAATAGCAACGTTTTGTTGTACGCTTTTGAAAATCTAACACAGACATGCCATAAAATGCATATAATCAGCACCATATAATACTCGGCTATCTGATGATTTGCGGCTGAACCGATATTGCCATGGCAAAAACGAAAACGACCAAATGACAATCAATATAAACTACTCAACAATCTTATTGTCACCTGCTATTAATACATTGACCATTTCTACAGCGGAAGTCGTCCGGTACACAAGCTGTTATGTTAAAATGAATTCATAAGCCAAAGCAAAATAGTCATTCTAAATATTTGTCCACGCTGTAATACATTTCAACTAGCAATTTTAGAAATATCTTCAGAAGAACAGTAAAACTGTTCAGAAAATGATATCATTAAACATTTATATAGAGTTTTGAAATTTTAGAAGCCCCGTAAAGAACTGTCTGACCATTATTTTTCCTACGGTCCGACGGTAATATACAGTAAAACAATAACCCGACATGCAAGCTTGTCATATATAAACTTTAACTTACCACACCCTTCTTCGTCAGTTTTGTCGGAACAGTTAGCGAAACCATCACATTTCTTGAGGCAGGTAGATATTGAAACTGTTTTGCACAAGTAAACCCTGGCAGTTTGTTTTCTCAATTGGATTGTTTCATATTTTTCATGTCGGGGCCTATAATGTTTACATCCACTTCAGAACTTGGGTGGATAGTTGTGTAATTGGTAATCATACC
Organism: Mytilus coruscus; assembly: GCA_017311375.1. NCBI lineage: Eukaryota > Metazoa > Mollusca > Bivalvia > Mytilida > Mytilidae > Mytilus > Mytilus coruscus. Next base: position 21,242,865 of record CM029607.1, read on the forward strand.
ACATCTCCTTATCTTTATATTTTCTGATCGGTAAGTTAATTCCACTATAAGAAAACATGGAGACTAAAATGATAATTTCATCTCTGAAAGATTCATGTCCGTGCGGAACAAACATGTATCAGGCCAAAATATTAAACCTCATTTACATTGCTCTTAAATAGACTGTACTGTATGATCAGTTTATTTTTCTTTATGTTTTAATGCACTTTGTTTGAGCAAACATAACTTATTCATGTGTTCAAATGCTATTTTGAAAACATTTGTACATATTTGAGGACACTTCAAGGCTTTTCCTACTACATTCAATAAAATAAATAAACGTGTTGGTAATGAAAAGCAACATTTATTATTAAAACATATTATCTGCTTCAAAATTAAAACAAAATATAATCCATTTTGTCAAAAGTACATTTTCTATCCAGTAAACGTGCGCTGGTGTTGTCACTGCAATTAGGTAAAAAAAACCTGACCGCCAAACCGTATAACAACAATTGCGACAACACCTAGTTAAACTATCCATGATCAAATCAATGTGTAATCCTCATATCATAGATAAGTTTATATATCTTGCAATGATCTTTATGCCTCGATTTATCACAAGAAATATTCATATATCTAGTGCGCATTTGAATATATAATAATTCAAAATTTGGTGAACGCATCTTTCCCATCGAACTTGAAACAAAGGATACAACATATACAGTTTAGTCTGCCTCATATCTTGACTTACATCTAGAAATTGACAATGAGGGTCGGTTGAACACAAAACCTTTCGACAAAAGAGATGGTTTCAGTTTCACCATTGTGAACTTTCCATTTCTATGTAGCAACATTCCAGCAGCGCCTGCATACGAAGTATATATCTCCCAGTTGATACGATATTACAGGGATTTTATTTCCTATCATGATTTCCTCGATAAAGGGTTGCTGCTCACAAGGAAGCTAGTAAACCAAGAGTTACAAGTGGTGAAGTTGAAATCATCCTTCTTAAATTTTACGGACGCCATCACGAGTTGATTGACCATTATAGAATATCCGTTTCACAGATGATAGCGGATTTGATCTAAATGTCGTAACTACAATCCCGTCCCTTTTTCCCGAATGTGACCTACCGATTTAGATTAATTACCGGGTTTGTACTAACATGAGCAACACGACGGGTGCCACATATGGAGCAGGATCTGCTTACCGTTCCGGAGCACCTGAGATCACCCCAGTTTTGATGGGGTTCGTGTTGCTCAGTCCTTAGCTTTCTATGTTATGTTTTGTGTACAATTGTTTGTCTGTTGGTCTTTTTTTTTTAGCAATGGTGTTGTCAGTTTTTTTTTCGACTTGTGAGTTTGAATGTCCCTTTGGTATCTTTCGTCTCTCTTTTAAGACATTTTAAAACCTTGTTTTTGTAAAATGTGTCCATGTCTTTTGAGCACAAACAGTAGGTCATGCATGCAGAGCAGCTGAGGCTCTTACACAAATCGATTTTGTTGATGATCAAAGATTTGTTTATTTTATTAATGGGATATCATGGATGCCATATCCTAAATTGACAAATAAATTGTCTTCAATTAGACATGGAAGTTGATATTATTGAAAATTTTTCTAATGTGTACAGTTGAAATGTTTAAGGAAGTGTGCCTATTTCATTAAACATTCTTAATTGACCAAACACATATACCCCGCGCACTTTCCATACATGTAGGAGAAACACTCAAATTGACTAAATGGCATATTTCTTTTTATTCTAAGTACTTTAAGATTTCTTTTTATTGGTATCTGTTTCAGACAATAGTTTCGTTTTCGATAAATCTACTATAAGTAACAATGTCTGTCATATTTGTCATATTTGTTTTCGTAAATTGTTTTGTTATAAATCATGCCGTTAGTTTTCTAAATTGAATTGTTACATATTTTTCATCTCGGGTCCTTTTATAGCCGACTTCATGTATACGGTATGGGTTTTCTCATTCTTGAAAGCCGTACGGTTGCCTATAATTGCGTACATCCACTTCATTTGAACTTTGATGGAAGGTTGTCTCATTGGCAATCATACCACATCTCCTTATTTTGATAATGAACTTGATCTTAGACCTTGTGATTTAAAATAAATAGGAATCGTCCTTTTATTTAGTGTTACCATATATCCAAGTATTCTAAATAAAATTGGCATGCAATCCCTTATATATATTTGGTATAACATCAGGAAACAAATTTTCTGCACTCATTTATGGATTTTTCATTAAGTGTAACTGACGAACTAGTAAAACAAAACTCTAATCGCCTACGTGGCGTAGTGTTGGATATAAAAGAAGGAAGTATACTATAAATATCTCAAAAAGATTATCATAATGTTGAAAAGCGGTTGACCCTTTAATCATTTGAGTGCCATTTCAATTGATTCATTGAAAGGAAATTGATCCTGAAAATCAAATGATCTTTAATTAACATTTGTTTAGGAAATATGCATCGATTTTAAGTGCATTATACACACATGTATATACATGTATATAGATGACCTATATTTTAATAATTATTCGATAACAAGATACATGCTTTATTTTGACAATATTTATTTCATTTATCAACTTACATTTTTAGTGAAATATGGCCTTATTTTAAGCACTGTAATGACATTGGTATTGAAATGGATGATATTGTTTAACATAGTATAGCACATCTGACAAGCATAATCTTTGTCGATATATATGTTCCTCTGTACAATGAAAGTTTGAAAATGAGAACCTTTAAAATTCTTTTCAATCTTAGATGACATCAAGGTTAGGTTTTCCAGTAAATTATCTGTCGATGATTCTAGCTTAGTAACTGTTAATAAAGGATGAATCCCTTATCACCAGTATTATGCAAGATATCTTAAAGTATTACTGCCCATGCTTCAAAGATACTGAAACAAGTGTACTTATTTATAATTGGTCATCCGGTGATCCGGTCGCTATCAATCTAATTAAAACCCGATTGCTCGTCGCTCCCGTTTTCTGATAGTTTTTTTTTTTTGGAGCGCAAAAATCAGAAAATTGGAGCTATTAGAGATCGGTTTTCATTAGAATGGAACGCTATTTAGTTGCCGGATTATGGTCATGGGAGCCTTTTGTTACACTGCTTTGAAATTAATTATGTATTCCAATCGTGAAAATTTCAACCGTATGGCATCTCCAAATCTTACAATACACATTTTACTTCCTATTTTTATTTTTGTTATATTACAACCGATTGAATGATTGTAGTGTGCTGTCTGCAAAGCTTGAAATATCTATGACATTTTAGGACGAGAACAAAACCAAAAATAGCAGAACCGGTATTAAGACATGAAGATTTAGTATGGCTCTTTAAAGAGGAGGAATGCTTGCTAAGGTCCAACATTCTGTATTGCGACATGCCACCTATAAAACCCTAAAAGAGTTGTTTCATGGCACTTTCAAAACACAATGCGTCAGATTGATAATCTCCATTTCAATTGGACATTGCTGCGTATTTTGTACATTCTACACTACCAAAAGCGTCCCTCTTTGCATAGGTTTATGTACAGGATGAGGAAAAGTCCAGACGACTGTAACTCTATATACCAGTTAACCTTAGAGGTCTTTAATACTATGTGGTGTCGGTCCAAGAACGCCCTTACCAGCAGAAAGGCTTGATTACATACGTGTTTTAATTTTACTTCTGTTTTAACCTTCATTTATAAGCACCAGCAATTACTGGATTTTAACTTAACTTCTTAAGAATAAATGATATAAACAGCAGATCATTTATTGATAAAAAGAACACTCAGATAAGAAGAAAACACTTCGTTTTAGAACAGTCATTCAGAAAACTTTTACCTTGATTCGAGTCCTGTATACACAGAATGGGGATTTTTAGAATAAAGTTAAGCATATAAATATAACAAAATTAATGCAACTCATGTGTGAATCAGAATTCCGGAAAAGCTATTTCCGCTGTGACCGGTCCACACAACATCACCTTTTGAACTTGCAGACACACAATACACCCATGCCTGTTCACCTTGCGACAGAAATTCGACACCACTTGCTGATACACATGGCCCATCCTGTCCTGATTTGTTGTTAGAGTTCAAATCTCCAATTGTTTTATCTCCCTTTGCTTTTATGTACAAATGAATAGATACACCGTTTTCTGGACATATTTGTAGGTTGAATAGGTACAAACCAAAGACAGGAGCAGTGAAGATTCCAGTATTTGTGCTGTAGCCGCCACCATAATCAATTATTCGGGTTTTGAATTTTAGAGTCTTTTGATAAGATTGCTATCAGGACTCGGATTTCTCACCTTAAAAGCAACATTCGGAGTGTTGGAACCTTGAAATAAAATGGTGAATAAATAAATGATAATTTAATCTCAATTTCCAGTGATACGAATATTATGCCTATCGAAGTTTCAGGACAATTATTGAACAAACATGTATAGCCATTAAAGCCAGCACAAAATGGTACAGACATTTACATGAACATGTATTTCAAGTAGCATCGAATTCATAAAATTCAGTCCATCGGAACAAAATGGCAACACTTAATTTAAATCTATCAGGCTTTTTATGTCAATTTTTTAATTGTTTGAACACTTCTTAAATGAATTCTTAACCTGTTTCCTTAGGGTACAATGAAACCCGTAACTCCCATCCTAAAATGTTGTAAACTGGACTTCATCAGTTCGGTAGTGTTGTATATAATCTAAAAAATAACCCCAAGAAAACCTCTCGTTTATCATTTATACCTCATTGATACTTGTAATTAAAAAGAGCACAAATATGGAATTTTCTTGATCCAACAAGAAAATGATAATGTTTACGAAAATCAACCATCCCCCTATCCATAAGAGAGAGAAAAATACCAAAGGGACGTTCTAACTCATAAGTCGAAAATAAACTGACAACACCATGGCAATAAAAAAAGACCAATAGACAGTATATAAAACACAACATAGAAAAGTAAAGACTGAGCAAATATACCAATTTTATAATTGTTTTTGTAAATTGATAACCCATCTACCCTGGTATTGATTTGGTTTGTGTTGCTCAGTTTTAACTTTCTGTGTAGTGTTTTGTAGACGTTTATCGTTTTGCCATGGCGTTGTCAATTTGTCTTCGACTTATCCAGTTTTAAAGTCCGTTATGTAACATCTGTCTCTTTTATAAATGCAGGGATGGTAACTTTAAAGTTTATTTATGAAATAATAGAATCACAATTGTTTAAGCTAATTAAAAATACAGTTTTGAGTTGCGTGTTCTGTCTTGCTTTTATACTTAACGTACAACTGTAAAACAATTTACAATGTACAATAAAAATATGATCGATTTTGTATACTTAATATATCATAATTCAACCTTTTGCAAACTTGCTAATTTGAAAAAAGACTCTAGTTCTGTATTTGATTGACGAATTAGTTGCGTCTTAGATAATGCATAGATACTGTGCTTTTATTTCAAATTACAAAATACCTCCCACTGTTATATTTTTTAACAACGGCGGTCATGTTGATTGATTGGCCAAAATTAAAGTTTATCTTTTAATTTGTAGACAGAAATTTGAAGTTATACACATGATATGTACCCTTATGCTTTTTATCAATAAGTCCAGATGTGAGAGGATTTTAAAGATAATTTTACATAGATATTTTAGTCGCTTTGAACTGGCTGGTTTCCAGTAACTGCAATTCTCTTGGATTAACTGTTGGTTTGGTTTTACTCTTTTAGAAAACCGTACGGTAACTCATAGTTGCTAACATCCACGTCCTCTGATCTATGGTGGGTATGTATTAAGTAGTTGTCTCATTTGCAATAATCTTTAATGAAAAAGGTATTACGTTATCTTGAAGCTTAGAAAATGCTTAGAAAAGCCTTATCTTCGTCAAGAAACCTTTACGTATTAGCAGTATATTTGGGTACACCAAGCTGCTGGTTTATTACTTTATAAGATGTACAAATGCTGCTGCTGGCTCTATATTAAGAGAAAAATACAAACATCCAAAAAGCCAGAAATGGATTTCAATGCAAAGAAAACTGAACAATAAAAGCTGAAATGCAATATGATATCATATAGTTCATATCATTTTTATCAATAGAAGTTAGTGAATTTATCTGTTAATAAATTTGAATTCAAAAGTATTACAAATTAACGTTAAGTTTCAACAAATGGAAAGAGTACTTTTATTAAATTATTGAATTATTGATTGAATAATCATAATAATAAATGATGTTAAGGTGATCAGAAAATAGAGTCTGAATATGTTTTTATAAATAATTATAACAATGTATAAAGTGTTATTGTGTCATACAATTCACTGAATCAACTTTAATTTTAATCCTAATTCATATATAACTGATCTAAGAGGTAGAGGCAATTGCAATAAGAAAACAAAACAAAGCTGACTTGAATACAGTACTGTAAATTCAGAAATTATTAAGTGCATTTCTTACTGCGATTTTGAAGAATAAACAAAATGCCAGATTAATTATTGCGATTTCAGGAAAACCTGCATAGCATCAGATATCAGAATGTGAATAAAATTGAGAATGTAAATGGGGAATGTGTCAAAGAGACAACAACCCGACCAAAGAGTAGAAAACAATCGAAGGCCACCAATGGGTCTTCAACACAGTGAGAAAATCCAGCACCCGGCTGCGTGCTTCAGCTGGCCCCTAAACAAAAATGTGTACTAGTTCAGTGAAAATGGACGTCATACTAAACTCCAAAACATATAAATGAACTAAAATTAAAAATCATACAAGACTAACAAAGGCCAGAGACTCCTGACTTGGGACAGGCGCAAAAATGCGGCGGGGTTAAACATGTTTTGTGAGATCTCAACCCTCCTCCTATACCTCTAGCCAATGTAGAAAAACAAACACACAGCAATACGCACAGTAAAACTCAGTTTAAAAGAAGTCTGAGTCCGATGTCAGAATAGGTAACAAAAGAAACTAAGCAAAATGACAATGAAACATAAATTAACAAAGGACTACTAGCAGTTACTGACATGCCAGCTCCAGACCTCAATTAAACTGATTGAAAGATTATGTCTTCATCATATGAAAATCAAGCACAATCCCTCCCGTTAGGGTTTAGAATCATACCGTAATAAAATATATGAGTAAAACATAACCCGTATCATGCCAACAACTGGTTTTAGAATAAATGTGTTTATTTCCGATGCAAAGACCCTATGAGTGAATCAATATTAAAACCAAAATATGCCATCTTTAATGACCTGACAACAGATTTCTCATTATTACGATAGTCATCAAGTTGCATTATTTGCATTAATAAAAACTTCACAATAATTTCTGAATTTTCAATATTTAGTTTGCCAAACTCTGCGCTCTACAGATACATGAGATATACATGTATATGTATCAGATATTAGAATGCGAGTTTATATTATTACAGAACTTACTAAATTATTATTCGCATTAATAAAAACCTTTAATAATATTTGAATTTACAGTACATTGTTAATAGCCCAAAATATTAATCTTGAATCAATACATAAATACTTAAAATTAGAGAACTTAAATGAAGTGTGTTTACAACAGTGGACAATCACAAACATAGAGACACCATTTATACAACCAAATTTTATTGTTGATACATGTATATGTAAATTGAAATCTCAACATGACAACATGTAAGTCATTGCAAATTTTTTTTAAATGATTGAATGTTTGTTAGTCATATACTTCACATGACCCATGATTGTCAATGAGACAACTATCCACTAGAGGACCACAGACAAGAATGATCAAAACCGGTACATCTTTCTCAGGCAGCATAGGAAAAGAGGAGTTGTGGCTTGATTGCTTTTCAAGGGATGGCTTACAAGGGTGCTCTAGACTCAAGAAAATAAGAAGACAAAGAGAGACTAGAAACACAAGAAACACAGGACTTAGATGCTGGACTATATACATGTATAAAATGCCCTTGCTTAACCTTAGAAAGCTGCTGTATACTTTGAAAAAGGATGATGGGTTATTAGCAATAGCAATCAGAATATTGAGACAAATATAGGAACAGCAGATTAGATGCGAGGAAGACAATCTGCCCGCCTTTGTACCTGCCTATTAAAATTAATGCCTTGGGTGAGAATTGAACACACGTACGTCCCACCTTGTATCTACAAAGAAAATGTTTATGTTGTTTGTGGGTCTGAAGATTCCCATGGACGAAAACAAGTAGTTCCTAAAGAGAGCAAATGGTTTTCCCAAACACTGAAAGACGATACCTCCCATGACATGCTACCAGTATTACGTTCCTGCTAAGCATGTATTACTCGCCATGCAAATCTACACTCAGGCAAAGTATCACAATCGGAAATTCAAACAATCAGTAAATTTACAGATTATACGACTACTGTTATTCTGGTATCCAAAGATCTAAGATCACAAACGCATGACGCTAGTGAGTTTTAGAGACAAACAAATAGTATCGGTCAAGCAATACCTGGTGGTGACCGTGCAACTAATGTTGTGTGGATTTTTACTTTTCTTCATCGCTCTGTTGGAGTAGTTTGTGTGCCAGGAGCACACCCCAGTTTAAGAAGTCCATATAGTGTGAACTTGCACGAGAGTAACGTATTGAATTAGATTTGCATAGCAATATGACAGAACAGAGGGTATATACAACTGCTCAGACATGGGAAGTTGACAATTGGAAAGTTGAAATCATCATGTTTAAAATTGATTCTAGTTTGAAGTCGTCCATCTGTGTCAATATCGAGGAAATGATCAAGATATATCATGGCTTTGTTAACAAAGCTAGTGAAGAGCGTTATATCATAATTGATATTTTGGTGTGGGAGAACATGATTAATTAATTAATTAAATTTGGCTTTTAACTAGCTTTCAGTATCTACTCTTAGAAATGTACTTTGTGTATTTTGTCTTTTGGTAGTTGTGTTTTTTAAAGTTTGGCCTTTTCTTCTGCTGTTTCACCAGCGTCCTAGTTTAAGGTAGAAAGCTGAGCGTGACCGAACATTTTAACCGCCACATTCTTTATATGACTGTCCTATATCAGTAGCCTGTAATTCATGTATATGTATTATCACTGGTAATTATCTGCAATATTTGTTTCTAGTAAATTTAAGGGATCATATAAATATAAGTTATCGTGTGGTTGACAGTGTATTTTTCTTAAAATATTTCGGGAACGAAAACACAGCATGGATTGTGGAAATCAAATTGGAGACACTTCATTTAAGTTCCTAATTTTAAATATTTATGTACTGATTCAAGATTAATATTCTGGGCTATTAACAATTTACTATAAATTCAAAAATTATTAAAGGTTTTTATAAATGCAAATACTAACTTAGTAAGTTCTGTAATAATACAAACTCGCATTATAATATCTGATACTTATACATGTATATCTGTAGAGCGCAGAGTTTGACAAACCAAATATTATAAATTCAGAAATTATTGTGAATTTTATTAATGCAAATAATGCAACTTGATGACTATCGCAATAATAAGAACTCACATTCTCATATCTGATGCTATGCAGGTTTTCCTGAAATCGCAATAATTAATCTGGCAATTTTGTTTATTCTTCAAAAATCGCAGTAAGAAATGCACTTAATAATTTCTGAATTTACAGTACTGTATTCAAGTCAGCTTTGTTTTGTTTTCTTATTGCAATTGTCTTTACCTCTTAGAGCAGTTATATATGAATTAGGATTAAAATTAAAGTTGATTCAGTGAATTGTATGACACAATAACACTTTATACATTGTTATAATTATTTATAAAAGCATATTCAGACTCTATTTTCTGATCACCTTAACATCATTTATTATTATGATTATTCAATCAATACTTCAATAATTTAATAAAAGTACTCTTTCCATTTGTTGAAACTTAACGTTTATTTGTAGTAGTTTTGTATTCAAATTTATTAACAAAATATTTCACTAACTTCTATTGACAGAAATGATATGATCTGTAAGATATCATATTGCATTTCAGTTTTTTTTTTTTTTTTTTTCAGTTTTCTTTGCATTGAAATCCATTTCTGGCTTTTTGGATGTTTGGATTTTTCTCTTAATATAGAGCCAGCAGCAGCATTTGTACATTTTATAAAGTTTCTAATCTTATAGCAGGTATAATCAAAATGTTATAATTCTATCCACTGCGACGGTGAGGAGGTTTGAACAACCTTGACTACCCATTATGGTCCTGCACGGTCGGCAAATTATCTTGTATCCATTTTTAAATGTAAATGTTCACATTTTGATAGCATGTACTTTTATTGTCTGCATTTTCAGTTTTCCATATTGTATTTCATTGTAATGCAAAGTTGTAACACGAGTTCTGCTATTGAATCAACAGCAGAACTGGATAGTTATCCTTTCTCAAGATCGCTAGAGGACGCTGCACTGGTCCTGCAGTGTATCCATCAATAAAACCTCTGGGTGTGTTTTGAATTTATTTCTGTGTTTCTTAGTTGAATATTTTGTCTGACCATAATAATTTTTTATAATCAAAATTTGCGTTTGATATCATTTTTCAATTAGTAATTCAATTGCAGGGATGGATTAAGGGGTGATAGAGGCATAAAAGGGTGTTTAATAGGAGTAAAACCACAATTGTCTTCCCTATTAGTCGTTGTTAAATTTGCACTTTTCAAAAAGTGTGCAGAATTTATCTTTGTTTCAAATACAGAAATACTTGGCATGAGTAAATTTTATCCTGTCCAGTGCTACAGACAAAATTTCGCATAAAACTTCGTTGCAAATAAGATAACAACCTTCACTGCAAGTAAACCAATCAAATTTTCACCCTTATTTTCATGTTTACAAGCTTTAGTAATCATGTAACCTCAAGTTTACCAAATATTTTATAGAAACACCAAATAAAAAAGAATGGTGCTTTGAAACACCCAAGATATATGTTTATGACTCAGAAATTTTTACTGTAATGAAATGTAGGATTAATTTCCTACAACTGTCAAATTCAAGGAATATTTTTTCGACCCTTTTTGTATGCAACCGGATGTGACTTACTGATTTGGTGGTATTACACCTAAAGAAGACGTTTTTGTTGAATAAACTGAATGTGATTTTTTCCTTTGTAATACTTGTTATTTCAAGCATTAATGTCAAGTTTTGTCTTAATCAGTTCAATTGTTTGAGATCTAGTATAATATTAAACGACATCTACAGCAATTCGAGCAAAATTTCTTCGAAAAATCTAAATCAAGCCGCATCATGATAGAATATAGTGTGGTTCAATAAATGATCAAATATTTATCTAATATGCCTACAAGCAGTTGAATATGATACAAAAGATGACTCTTTGATGATAAATACCACTAATGGACCTTTTGTCTCCATTTTAAGGTCCCTTTTGGTTCATTTATACCTCTCATTTCCTCAAAATTTTAACTTTTTAGGTCAATAAATCAAAATGTTGGGGTAAGTTTTACACATTTATGCAAGAAATGTGATAATAAATGAGTAATTGAAGTATTCAAGCTGACTGAACTATCCATATAAAAGTTTACTGACTCCATGGAGGTTTCAATAAGTCCTTACAGAAAACTGAAATTTACGCCGCACTCCAGAGAGGGACATAAAAAGCTTCCTTTTAGTTAATAATTTGTTGTTACTGCTTCAAAAATAATTTCATTTACTTATAACTGTATATTTATTAAAGTATTACTTCGGAAAAGTTTTCTATTATAGCAAAATATAAGAAATAAGGAGAAAAATTCAGAAAAAGCTCCCAAAACACTGAGTATGGTTTGCTCTGTCTACTAATATTCATCGTAGAGTCCTATTTCAAATCAATTTTCTCTTAAAATGTGTTTTGATACTAAATCCACTCAGAATATTTCATTTTGCAATATTTCACTGAAATAGAATGAACTTTAACAAATGAGAATACATACAAGGTCAAAGGTGCATGTGCAGCTTCCCATAATAGGAGTTATACCACTATTTATTATCCCCTATTAGTCTCTGTTAAATTTGCACTTTTCAAAAAGAATTGCGCAGAAGGTATCTTTGTTTCATATAAAAAAATATTTGGCATGCGTAAAGTTCTAACCTGTCCCGTACTACAGACAAAACTTCATATAACATTTCATTGCATATAAGATAATAAACATCACTGGAAGTTAACCAATAAAATGTTCACCCTTATTTTCCTATTTACAAGCTTCAGTAACCATGTAACCTCAAGTTTCCAAAACATTTTATAGAAACACCAAATAAAAAAGAATGGTGCTTTGAAACATCCAAGTTATATGTTTATGACTCAGAAATTTTTACTGTAATGAAATGTAGGATTAATGTCCTACAACTTCAAATCAAGGAATAGGGTATATTTTTTTCGATTATAAGTTCCAACTTTTAAAGGAAAGTAAGTTATCAACAATTTTATTCTTTAAGTTCTTATAATGGGAAGTTTTCATAAACCTGTAATTACTTGAAAATGCAATGTTCAACCATTCCATGACTTTGTTGCAAATGTGAACGAACATAAAATATGAAACAATTATTTGCGAAAGTGCCGAAATATAACTACAATCATTACTTTTACTCGAATTTGATGTTTTGAATTTGCAATTTCCTACGTTGCGTGTACGGAGTTATCTGCCTTTGATTATTTCTTCGCCACAAATAAGCTGACACAATTGCGTGTCCGGTAAATTTGGGGTCAATTTTAACTGAAATATGAACCAAAATATGATTTTATTTCATTTTTATACCCTCCATACGTTACCATGCCTTTTGAGGAATAATTTGAAATCTTCATCTGACCAACGCAAATTGTCAGAAAAAGTTTTACTTCGCTTATCATTTTATAATACTTTAACAACATTTGTCAGCGATAAATATAAAGAATAATGAAGCCTATTCACTCGACACTTTGACTTTTCTGTACGTGTAAAATTAAGACGATACCGTAAGAGTTATGAAACCACGAGGCATGCACGTTTACAAAAGAATACCGTAAACTCTGACCTATGTCACTTGACCAATGTCTTGACCTTAGAAGCCATTGAATCGTTTTCTCTCTCTCTCTCTCTCTCTCTCTCTCTCTCTCTCTCTCTCTCTCTCTCTCTCTCCAATATATATTTGTTCATGTCTGTTGTGTTTAAACTTAATAATTCTTAAAAAATGAGTGCTGTAGTGTGTTATTCCTCTTAGGACGAAAGTGCAAATAAAATACAACGTGTACCTCTTGTTGTTAGTTGTATTACATCCTCTGTCATCTTTTGTAATATAGATGTAATCAATGTATTGTTGAACGTCACATGCTTCATAAATAAATCCATTGCAGCTTCTGTAAATACAATGAAACATTTTGCTGTTACATTTTATATTTTGTATTAGCGATAGGCTTTCATCACATTTTAATACGAATACAACTATAAATTCTTAAGTTAACATTCCGAATATTTATATATATATATATTAGTATCTAGTAAATAACATTACGCTTAAAAGAAAAGGACATTACCATTTACTTTCAGTTCTTCTACATCTCTAAAAGTCGTTTCTATCTTAGAAGACATCATTGTTATGTTTGACAGCATCTTTTCGGTCGATGATTCTAGTTTAGCTACTGTTAATAAAAGAAAAAAAGCCTAGTACATGTATCGAACAAAAACACAACCCTTCAAAGATTGATGCTGAAAATACTTATACTCTGTTTTGCTGTCATTGCGTTCCTTCTACTACCAGTAGTCTAAGATTAAGTTTTGTTGTGACCAATACATTTCCGACGTTGCGTGTACGGAGTTATCTGCCTTTGATTACTTCTTCGCCACAAATAAGCTGACACAATTGCGTGTCCGGTAAATTTGGGGTCAATTTTAACTGAAATATGAACCAAAATGTGATTTATTTCATTTTTATACCCTCCATACGTTACTTTTTGAGGAATAATTTGAAATTTCCAACTGACCTACGCAAATTGTCAGAAAAAGTTTCACATCGCTCATCATTTTATATTACTTTAACAACATTTTTCAGCGATAAATATAAAGAATGATGAAGCTTATTCACTCAACACTTTAACTTTTTATGTACGTGTAAAATTAAGACGATACCGTAAGAGTTATGAAACCACGAGGCATGCACGTTTTCAAAAGAATACCGTAAACTCTAACCTTTGTCATTTGACCAATGTCTTGACCTTAGAAGCCATTAAATCGTTTGCTGACCAACTGTCTTCTCGGTCCAGATGCATTTCTGCTTGCATTTCTTTAAAAATTGTTATTACCTCTCTCTCTCTCTCTCTCCAATATATATTTGTTCATGTTGTCTGTTGTGTATAAACTTAATAATTCTAAAAAATTGAGTGCTGTAGTGTGTTATTCCTCTTAGGACGAAAGTGCAAATAAAATACAACGTGTACCTCTTGTTGTTAGTTGTATTACATCCTCTGTCAAATTTTGTAATATAGATGTAATCAATGTATTGTTGAACGTCACATGCTTCAGAAATAAATCCATTGCAGCTTCTGTAAAATACAATGAAACCTGTTGCTGTTACATTTTTATTTTGTATTAGCGATAGGCTTTCATCACATTTTAATACGAATACGACTACAAATTCTGAAGTTAACATTCCGAATAATTATATATATATATATATTAGTATCTAGAAAATAACATTACGTTTAAAAGAAAGGATATTACCATTTACTTTAAGTTCTTCTACATCTCTAAAAGTAGTTTCTATCTTAGAAGACATCAATGTTATGTTTGACAGCATCTTTTCGGTCGATGATTCTAGTTTAGCTACTGTTAATAAAAGAAAAAAAGCCATGTACATGTACATGTATTGAACAAAAACACATCCATTCAAAGATTGATGCTAAAAATACATTTACTCTTTTGCTGTCATTGCGTTCCTTCTACTACCAGTAGTCTAAGATTAGTTTAGTTGTGACCTCATAGATTTTTTTTTCTATGTAATGTTTTGTTATTAATAATTGGATCTTTCGTCGTTTGTTTTTTTTTTATGGGGAGGTGGTCATTGTATGGTGTTACTATTTCTTGATGCCCCTTGGTATCTTTTCCTTTTATCAACATGTTAAACCTTTGTCTTTATGCGGTTATTATCAACATGTTAAACATTTGTCTTTATGCGATTATTATCAACATGTTAAACTTTTATCTTTATGCGATTAGTATCAGCATGTTAAAACTTTATCTTTATGCGGTTATTATCAACATGTTAAACCCTTATCTTTATGCGATTATTATCAACCTGTTAAACCTTTATCTTTATGCGATTATTATCAACATGTCAAACCTTTGTCTTTATGAGGTTATTATATGCAATGAAATCATTTTTGATTACGTTTAAACCTAATTAAAACATTGTCGTGACGTTAGCCTATTCATTTACCGTTGATTCCTTTCTAGAATCAACGCTTCCTAAATTGGTCGCTTAAATGGACTCACCAAATTATATTCAATTGTTTCCTTTGTGTGCCTAATTGCATTAAGTTTGAATTGGCCAAATTACTGATTTTTTTCACTAATGGAATTAATTTAAAACTTACATTTAATTTTTGTAATTTGTATATGCCTTCAATGTGAATCGAACCCTCCTTGACATCTGTTATGTGTGACTGACATCAACACATCGACGAAACCTCTGGGCTACCAATGGGTTGCAATTTAAATGTCTATTTTATATATATAAATGAACATATGATACACATCGGTACAACGGACACACAGGGCTTGTACCTTTATGTATACATAATAGACAATCGTATAGTATAAGTTGGTAGCCGCGAGGTTAACATGGTTAAGATCAATGAGTTAAAGAGTCAAGTTAAAGGTAGAGACTTGTCGGTTTAGGTTCGAATCCTGTATTCTCTTTGTTGTCCCTATTCTTTAGTTTTTCCGTTTTTCTTATTTTGTATGTTACTGTGGATATTTTTTGGATTATTATTTGCTATTTCGCATATTTGAAAAGAAAATGATTACATTCAATTTGTCTTTTTTTTTTTTTTTTTATAAATATAGTATTCTTTCCTCTGTTCTACTATATATCTTTACAAAATTTTATTCGCAAATCCCTATGCGAGTAAATCGTGATGTGCCTAGAATTAGGCTTCTTGGTAGAATTTTCGGTACCATACTTATTATAGTACTTAGAAATAAGTTCGAATATGTCTTATTTTGTAAATTACGGATGCTATTCAGATGCCTGATAATTTAAAGACAGACGTGTTATGTTATATTTGTATTTCTCTAACCAATCAATTGTGAACTTAGATTTAACAATGCATCATTGAACATGATAACATAGTTATTTAACTTCATTTACAATACCGTCTAATTAAGAAAAGGCTTTAATTTTGAAAAGATATCAACACAATAGTTTACGTTAAAGATACAATGAATAAGCGTTGATTCATGAAAAACAAACCACATGATTATATGTATCTGAAGTCAGTAGTTTATATTAACATTGTTTTCTTTTTTAAGTATTATGCGATTATCTCAGATATTTGGTCGTTCTTATTTCAGTGTATCTACAACGTCATTTGTTCTAACTTCCTCACGTGTTTCGGTACTTATACATTCTATGCTTTCGAATTATAAAAGTGTTATTTTTACTTTTCATGTGATAAAACTATTTATATCCCTATGTGACTACTAAAAGTCCTATGATACATATTGTTTAAGACAGTTTGCTCTCTCTCTCTCTCTCTCTCTCTCTCTCTCTCTCTCTCTCTCTCTCTCTCTCTCTCTCTCTCTCTCCTTTGATGTACACTAAAATTGTATATTCAACATGTTGTGTATGAACTACGTATTGTCTTATTCTTTTCAGGACGAAACTACAAAGAACACTAACATGTACCTCTTGTAGTTGATTCCATTACATCATCTGTCTTTTTTGTAATTTCGATGTAATTAATGTATTGTTCAACGTCACATTCTTCATAAATGCATCCATTGCAGCTTCTGTAAAAGGAATGAAACATTTTGCTGTTTTACTTTTTATTTGGTATTAGTTATAATCATCACATGCGAGTACAACTTCAAATTATGAAGTTAACATCGATGATCGTTAATAGTCTTGATTGTCAATTGTGAAATACTGGTGAGTTGTGATGTGTTACATGTGTATTACCTCTGGTAGTTTCTTACGTATTATCCTCGATCATATTTTGTAATTCATATATATTCAATGTATTATTTACTAACACATGCTTCATAAATGGATCCACTGCATTTTCTGTCAATAGAACGAAAATTAGTGGTTTTATTTTATATGATTTAAGTGGTTTGCCTACCTCTCATATTTAAATAATTTGGATTAGTTTTGAAGTATACGTCTATGTGATCGTCTTGATTGATAATCTAAATTGAAATAGATAGCGCTAGTTTTGACAATTCCATAAGAATATTTAACTAAAATAAACCATGCAACAACAGATATTGTAAAATATTTACAGGACAATTTTAAACTGGTTTTTGTCATCAATACACTGCAATTCATATAGATATTGGTATGCACTACTTTATCTTTAATTGTTTATAAAATGTCATTCTTTTCAATATTTGCTTATATTGTGGTTGCAATTGAGTAGCCGTTTTGACCAATACCAATTAATTATATATATTAGTATCTTGTAAAATACCATACGCGTAAAAGAAAGGAAATTACCATCTTCTTTCAGTTCTTCCACGTCAGTAAAAGTCGTTTCTATCTTAGAGGACAGCAATTTTATGTGTGACTGCAACTTATTTGTCGTTGATGCTAGTTTAGTTACTGAAATAAAAGAATAACAAGCATATCACATGTATAACACAAAAACTTAAAACATATATGCCCTGTTTTCAAAGATATTAATGCTGAAAATACCTTTACTCTATTGGTCCTGGAACACAGTTATCGTCCTTTGATGTTCGTTGTATGCAAATATAGTCCCTAGTGTGGACGTTGTATTAATTGCAATTTTTCATACCCTTTCAAATTAATTTCTTCATGTTTTATGCATCAAAAAGCAAGAAGGGGATGAAATTTCACTGTTAAAAAATTTGGTCATGATTTTAAAAGTAAAGAAGCGATTTGGTCCAGTTGAAAAGGGTTAACAATTAATATATCTGAAGCTGTTACCCGAATTCGAAACCACCTTTACATAAAATTGCCCATATTTTGAGTTAGAGCTGATGAAGTTTTTAACATTTTGATATAATTTGTCCCAAAAGTAGTAAACCACACTGAAAGCATATTAGTTATTGTCTAAAAGAAATGCTCTACAACATAACTGTGTTCTCGGACCTATTTATTTTTATTGGTTTCCTTCTACTACTGGTATAACTAAGGTCAACTTAAGTTGTGACCTTATCAATATTATATTTAGTCCTAGGTTTTTTTTTTTTTTTGGAACTTGCTGCATGTTTAATGTTCCTATTGGTAACCTTTAGTGTATTTATTTTTGCGGATACTTAGATAAATATTGTCAGAAAGACCATTCATATGCAGAAAAATTCTTTCTGATTAATCATATTCTAGTATTTAAACATTTATATTTATGTATTGTATTTATATATTGCAGTCTATAAAAGGACCAACCAGCAAATTTAATATGTGCCGGATCGTCTAGAATATGCAATACTGCGCAGATAAGGAAACAATTATAAAAACGGAACTAATATAAGATGGTAATATACGAAGATGCTGTTATAAAATCGTTTTACAATACTAGTTGTTTGTGTTAAATGTCTCAGTAATTCAGGTAAGTTTTGGTCTATTGATTTAATCCCAAATCTTGAACCTCCTCAAATAAAACAAAACTCAATACTCTTTAAACGTGCCTGCGTATATATCCATCCCAAATTGTTAGAATGCATTAGTATGTATAAATGTATGTAAAATAATAGAAGAGCCCCTCTATAAAACTGCTAGTACTTCTTGTTGATGCCGTTTGGATGAAGTACATTTAGTTCCTTTATCCAGAAGCCTTCCGAAACTGTCGCTAGGCATCACTAACACTGACGAAGGCTATTTGTTCAGCCGAAATATTTGTTAACACGATTTTATAACAACATTTTCGTATATGACCATCTTATATTAGTACCGTTGCGCAAAACTTTAGACTTTTATATATATATATGATTCTAACGTCAGGAAATCAAATCAGTAGTTAATGTAAACATTTGTTTTCGTTTATTCAGTATTCTGTAACTCTAGCTGAAGAAAACACAGCATGTACCTCTTGATGTTGATTCCATTGCATCTTCTGCCATCTTTTGTAAGTCAGATATAAGCAATGTATTGTTGAATAACACTTGCTTCATAAATGAATCCATTGCAGCTTCTGGAAATAGAACGAAATATTTGTTTTCTTTTGATGTGGTAATTGGGGTTTGTTTAATACATATTCATCTTCAGTTTCACACTTTACGAACTTGATATGCAGAGGTGAGCTCCTTACACATAAAAAGTTAAATCACAAAAATATTGAACTCCGGGGAAAATTCAAAACAGAAAGTCCCTAATCAAATGACAAAATCAAAAGCACAAACACATCAAACTAATGAACAACAACTGTCATATTCCTGGCTTGGTTCAGGAATTTTCTTATGTAGAAAATGGAGGATTGAACCTGGTTTTATAGCGCTAAACCTCTCACTTGTATGACAGTCGCATCAAATTCCATTATATTGACAACGATGCGTGAATAAAACAAGCATACATAATAGGTTCAAATGTAAAAATAGGGGTACAGCAGTCAACACCGTGTCTCAATCTTAATCACAACAAAAACAAACAAATATTTAACAAAGAAGCACAAAAAGCATATATCACATTTAACAACCTCGTTCATTGCTTACGTATTTTTGTATTTTATTTATGTATGCCAAATCAACCCATAAAGGATCGAGGATTTTAAGCACTGGAACCGAATCGTGATTTTAACATTAACTCTGGCGTAGAATCGTGTGTTTGACGTCAGAATGTAAACGTCACACAGGAAGAGATATAAAATAATTTTGTCGTTCAAAGTATGCAAAATTATAATAGAACAATAACACAATGGCGGAATGTTTAAAGTACAGAGACACGTCATAGTTATCAAAGAAACATAAAAGTCACACGGACAAAGCACACAAGTGAAAATGAAAATAATACAAAAACACAATGACGGGATGCATACGTACAGAGCCACGTCAAATGTATATCACCAAAACAGACCAAACAGTAAAAGTAATATTAATAAAGACAAATAAAAGAACACTTTAACACGTTATTAAGATGATAAACAGCGTCAGTACGCAGAATCTATACTTCAAGACCATCATGTATTATTTGTGAAGTTGATACGGAATATTTATCAACAAGGTCTTGGTACCTTCTGATGAACTTTTTTAGAAAAAGGACGAGACGTTCTTTGACATACCCTGGTTCATCAACTTTTGCTCAGACACTGGTGACGTTTTACAAAGTCTGAGTAAGAGCTGCAAGCTCTTGCATACCGAATAAGTTGGAAAATGTATATCCCATATGCAGGTGAAGTTGGTATATTGCAACTAAGGTGGGGAAATTGATAATTTAAAATTAAAATCGTCTCGTTTGTCATAGATTCTGGTACTGAGATGATAACATAAACGGTACCAATTTTTCTGCACCAGATGCGCATTTCGACAATCAAGATGACTGTGTATGTCAAATTCGAGGTATAAGTCTAAAAATGAGGCGGAGCCGTGTCTGTTGTTTCTTTAGTTTCTAGTTCTGGGGATATATTGATGGAACCCAATCAGAAAAGTTCGGATTGTTAATGGAAAGAACATCATCAATATATCTGAAGGTGAAATTAAATAATCTGGCTTCTTTGATCTTCTTGTTTTTGACAAATGTCTGAAGGAACTCCGATTCATATGAAAATAAGAAGAGGTCGGCAAGGAGAGGCGCACAGTTCGTTCCCATAGGAATGCCGAAATTTGTTGAAAAGTCTACCTCCAAATTCAACAAGAATGTTGTCGATAAGAAACTCCAGCATACTGGTCACTTGTTCCTCTGTGTAGCATGTTTTACCCTTTTTCGCTATTAACAAAATATGCCTTATGGTATCCCAAAGTAATAAATTTATAGCGTATGCTACTATTTTTATGTTGAAAGGCATTGTGGATTATTTCTTTTAGGCGATTTTCAATTTCACATGGGGAATGGTCGTATACAGGGTTGAAAATCAAAAGTTTTGATAGAACTAATTTCAGAAAAGACCGAGATTTAAAATTATCCAGAAGTTCTTTAGAATTTTTAAGAATCCACATATGATTAATACCACTACGCGAGTAAACAGTTTCACAGTATTTCTGAAGACCCTCTTTCACTGCGGACAGTATTTTAGTCAATCTAATGGACAATTCTTTGGTGGAACATGCAGATGAGCCGGCAATGTACCGTTGTTTGTACGGAATTTTGTGAAGCTTAGGTATCCAATACAAACAAGGTAAGTCCTCTGATTTGTTGTTCAATGTAATGTTCATTGAAGCCATGAAGGACTTATGATTCGCCAAAATCTCATCCTTGTCAAATGATATGTCTTTGTATGTGGGATTACCTGAGTGCTCATTTATTCCTAATTCTTTTACAAGACATTCGTAGTAATACGATTTACATACAAAGACAATATTATTTGAAGCTTTGAATCTTAATAGATGCCACGATTCACATATGAACATGGCCAACAGGACTTTGTTTTTATGTGGACTATGAATAAGAGAAACCTAGATGTTTGCATTGTAAAGGGCAGAAATATCACAATCGATAAAAATCATTTCGGAAAAAAGATATCTTGTTTGATATATAATTATGTGTTATTCATGTTATATGAATTAGAGTCTATGGTTGTTTTTTTTTTTTTTTTGAGGGAGGGGGGCGATAACACTGATTATTATCACTTTTAATAACGAATATTTTATTATTGATCAACAACATATATAATTTTGTTAAAGACATCATATATCTGAAATCCAAAATGAGAGGCGGAAGATATCAAATGGATATGTTAACTCATAAGTCTAAGATAAACTGACAACTCCATGGCAACACAAACCCCACCAAAGTCCGGGGTAATCACTGGTGCTCAGGAAGGTAAATCAAATCCTGCTCCATGATATGTGGCACCTGTCGTGTCGCTCATATACGCACACATTCAGTGATTAGTTTTTGTCTGTGATTTTACAATCGAAGGCAAGAGCACAGGATCGTGGTTACCTGAAGGATGCAACACGTATTCTCTGAAAGTTTGCAAAATAAATATGTTCAGTACGTTTGTTTAAAGTGGTGTCATTTAAGGGCAAGATCCTTATGCCAGTGATATACAAATAAATTTAAGTGTATTCCTTTTTGTCAAAATATTTGTTTGTGATAAACAACATGTGTGCCATTTTCTACTTAAAAGGTATATGTCCTGGGAAGATAAATCTCAATTTTTTTATGTCCATAGTCGAATGATATACTACAACATCAACAGATTCTCAAATGACCAATGTTGTGTTTTTCTAAATTCGTCTTAATTCTGTGTTACAATTCGACAAAATATGAACAGGGTCTGATGTTGTCTTAACATATTCTTTCCTTTTCTTTCTTTAATAATATTTAACACTATACATTTGATTTGAACCGCTCTAAAGACTGAGTTATAAATTATTATGTCATTTTAGTCTTTCAGTCATTTTCATAATTATCTATTGCGGTAAGTCTAGTACTGTGCAGATAATTTGCTTGCAGTCAATTAAGATCTATTCAGTCTATGTGTCAATTAAGATCTGTTCAGTCTATGTTTAGACTGTTCAATAGTTGTTATTTACCTGTACACATGAACATCTTACTTAATTGTCTGAAAAGCTACTGAAGTGTACTGGATTGACTCTAAGCGAATTGTCTGAACAGTTTTGAATTTACCGCGTCGGACAAGTCTGAATATTGCCTGAATGGCTGAACATAACTGAATAATTTATTGTGTGGAATTTTTGATAATGTCAAGATCAAAATGACCGTTTAGTTCTAAAATTCGTCCACTAATGATTCTTAAAATTTCTTTAAAAGTTTTAACATTCTCAACACATTCTTAACGTTCTGACTGTTTCTTAGCAAATTACATTCTAAATATGTGTTAATTAGCTAAATTGAAAGAGTTGGTCCTGCTCTGTTTCATAAAAAGAATGACCAACGTAGATACACGTATCTTGTCTTAGGAAGGAGAAATCCTACTTCGTAAAAATCATTCTGATTCAAACAAAAGAATCTCTGAAAATGACCTTATCAAGATGCTTGATTTCCTAATTAACAACATATTTGTTACGTTTGAAGGACGTGTTTTTCAACAAACAATCGACATTATCATGGGAACCAAGTGTGCTCCTCTTCTTGCCGACTTGTTCCTCTATTTATATGAGGCTTACTTCATACCAGAACTTCTTCGGGAAAAAGAAAAGAAGTTAGCAGTATCCTTTAAATTCACTTTCCGCTATATAGATGATGTTCTTTAACTAAATAATTCAAAATTTGGTGACTATGTTGAACGCATCTATCCCATCGAACTTGAGATAAAGGATACAACAGATACAGTTAAGTCTGCCTCATATCTTGACTTACATCTAGAAATTGACAATGAGGGTCGGTTGAAAACAAAACTTTACGACAAAAGAGATGATTTCAGCTTCACAATTGTGAACTTTCCATTTCTATGTAGCAACATTCCAGCAGCGCCTGCATACGAAGTATATATCTCCTAATTGTTACGATATTCCAAGGCTTGTATTTCTTATCATGATTTCCTTGATAGAGGGTTACTCCTCACAAGGAATCTATAAACCAACAGTACCAAGTGGTGAAGTTGAAATCATCCTTCGAAAATTTTACGGATATCATCACGAGTTGGTTGGCCGCTATGGAATATCCGTTTCACAGATGATAGCGGATATGTTCCAAATGTCGTAACTACAATCCCGTTAACTAATCCCCGAATTTGACCTACCGAATTAGACTTATTACCGGTTTATTTTTCTAAAACGAACAACGCGACGGGTGCCACATGTGCAGCAAGATCTGCTTACGCTTCCAGAGCACATGAGATCACCCTAAGTTTTTGGTCGGGTTTGTGTTGCTTTGTCTTTAGTTTTCTGTGTTGTGTTTTGTGTACTATTGTTTGTCTGTTTGTCTTTTTCTTTTTAGCAATGGCGTTGTCAGTTTGTTTTCGATTCGTGAGTTTAAATGTCACTTTGGTATCCTTCGCCTCTCTTTTCTAAATATGTGTTAACATATTCTTTAACAATCTGAGTAAGTAAAGATAGGTATTAAATTTTTTAAATATGTCACTGTTTTTGGCATATGTCATTTTGGGATGACACATTCATCAGGTTAATACACGTTATGTTTTAATAGATTTCTAATATTTCATCAATATAAATCTGAGTTTTACGACCATTCATCTTGGATGCATAGGAGGTTCTTTTCGGCTTGATAAAATGTTGGTT
This sequence comes from Mytilus coruscus, assembly GCA_017311375.1. NCBI lineage: Eukaryota > Metazoa > Mollusca > Bivalvia > Mytilida > Mytilidae > Mytilus > Mytilus coruscus. The sequence goes on from CM029607.1 coordinate 21,267,356, forward strand.
TTTTCGAAAACATAAATGAACAAGATTGTTTATACATTAACATTAACGTTGTATTCGGAACAAATTATTTGTTTTCAACTATTTAAAAGTAAATTTACTAACAAAACTATAATATATAACATATTTGTAAGTATCTGTTTTTCATGTACAATATGCAGAGAGAAAACAAAAATCTGGATTAATGGTTCATGAAAGTAAACAAGTAATGAAATTCAAAATGGAAACATATTAAATGATAAGGTCAGACGTTAATAATACTAAAAATAAGGAGAAGATGAAATGCTTACTAACAAAGGATTACACCAAAAGATTTATATTAATTCAGCTTATTTCTATTTTGATATATTAAAAAAGAAGCTGTGATATGATTACTAATGAGACAACAACCAAATGACGTAGAAGTTAGCAACTACAGGTCAACGTTCGGCCTTCAGCAATGAGCATAACCCAAAATGTGTATTCTTTAATCATTAATACATGTAGCGCAATAACAAAAAGAAAATGAAAGCAAAAGTCATAAGACTTTCTCATATGTGTTAAAGACCATGCTTATAAAGATTTCGCTAATTGGTTTTGATATATTGAAATGAACTGTTGATTAATCTGGCAGAAACAAATCATACATTTTAACTTCAGAATATATTCAGAGAGTTTCAGAATATACGTATCAAGAATTTTTCTCACTGAGTTTATACTTTAGAAAAATTAGAGGATATTTCATATGTTCAGAGAAATTCAGACAGAACATTGCCATTTCAGAATCATGTGAGTTTGTAACATGAGCTGTGGATTAATCAATAGCTATTCAATTACAAACTATTAATGATGCAGTATATATGTTCCTATTTTAATGCTGCAGGTGGTCATGTGTACAAAAATAAAATGCTGGTTATATTTAACTTTTAGCTACTCGATGTACTTTTGTACTGTAAAGGATCTCTACACTTGAAATTCAAAACTATACTTACCTATTTTGCAAACTATTTTATCATCTTCGTCTTTAATCTTTTCTCAAACTTCTGCATTTCTTCTCGGCCAACAAGAAAGCTATTTTCAATTGAAACATTGCTTGTGCAATTCATTAGTTCTTGTAAAGTCAAAGACGAACTAACGGAAATCTCTGACTTTATTTGATATAACTCACGTTGATGTTGTAAAGTAACATTGTGTAAAGCCTCGATGTTTTGAGTAAAGGATTCATTTTGAATAATTAATGCCTCCATCTTTTAACAGTGTTATCAAGCGTTTGTTTTAAATTTTGGTTTTGTTTTTTCAAAAATCAATTTCATCTCCGTCACGTGAAACTTTCAATAGAAGTTTGTGGAAATTGTGTTTCAATGTGTCCACGTCTAATTGAATGTTTGTCAAGAGGTCTGCATTCTTTAATTCGGCATTCCTGCACTTTGAGTACTTAAATCTAATAAAATCCGAAACAGGTATATGTCAGAGTAGTTAAAACAAGCAACCACATTTTAATGTTATCCAATTCGTATGTAGATATGTATTCTGGAATAATTGTGCATTACATAACATATAGGTTTTATCATTCAATTGTTTGTGTATTATGTCTATGCTATTTTAGAGTATCCTTGACATAATTATGCATATATATCAACTGTGTAGCTATAAATATCAAACATTCAATATCGTGATTACAGTTTTCATGTTCTGTTGTATTTGATTTTGTCATATTTGACAGAATATGTACCTGTGAAAGAACAGTAAAGGGATCTCTAAACTAAAATTCATCAATATACATACCTATTTTGCAAACTATTTAATCATTCTTGTCTTTAATCTTTTCTCAAACTTTTGCATTTCTTCTCTGCCAACAAGTAAACTAATCTATTTTCATTTAAAACTTTGCTAGTGGAATTCATTAGTTCTTTTAAAGAGAGGCGAAATATACCAATGGGACATTCAAAGTCATTAGTTGAAAATAAAATGACAACGTCATGGCTAAAAAGAAAAAGACAAACAGACAAACAACAGTACACAAAACACAACATAGAAAACTAAAGACTGAGCAACACGAACACGACCAAAACTGAGGGTGAGCAGATCCTGCTCAACATGTGGTCGTGTTGCTCATGGGTACAAACCGAGCAATAAGTCTTAATCGGTAAGTCACATTCAGGGAAAAGAGGACGGGATTGTAGTTACAACATTTGAAACATATCCACTATCATCTGAGAAACGATGAGTGAATTAATAAATAAAGAGGAAATCACTGAAATCTCTGATTTTGTTAAATTCAATTTTATTTGATATACCTCACGTTGATGTTGTAAAGTAACATTGTGTAAAGCCTTGATGTTTTGAGTAAAGTATTCATCTTCAATAATTAATGCCTCCATTTTTGTAACAGTGTTAACAAACGTTTGTTTCAAATCGTGGTTTTTGGTTTTTTTTTCAGAAAATCAATTTCATCTCCGTCACGTCGAACTTTGGATAGAAGTTTGTGGAAATTGTTTTCAATGTGTCCACTTCTAACTACATGCTTGTCAAGTGATTAGTATCCTTTAATTCAACATTCTCTGAATTTTGTGTATTTACATCTAATGCAAGTCCGAAACAGATATGTAACAAAAAGTTAATACAATCAACCTCATTTTCAATTCTTCCAATTCTTCTTTAGAAAATACGTTTTCTAAAATAATTGTGCGTTAAATATCATCAGGTTTTTATCATTCAGTAGGTCATGGGTTATGTCTATGTTGCTTAAGGGTGTACTTAAAATAATCGTGAACATATCTCCGCTCATATCTGTATATAGTACCTCTTTCTATATTATGTCATTTTCGTTACGTAACTAAATAAGTATTCTTTAAACTTATCCTTAAGAGCTGTAAGTACCTCTTTCCTAATTAATGTTTAAAGTTCAGGGTATCAGTAACTGTATGATACCAACGACGAACAAATGAAAATGTTCACTTGTGTTAGATTATAGATGTGTTGCTTTTGGAGACACTCATAAAGTATACATTTTTAAGTGTTGCTTTTGGAGACACTCATAAAGTATACATTTTAAGTATTACATCTGCCCTGTATACGTCTAAACATATTCTTGTACATGTATGTTTCTACATTTACTATAAGTTCAATTCAGTTTTGGTGGGGTTCTTGTTGCTAAGTATATAGTTTTGTCTACTTGTTTGTCTTTTCATCGCCTTTCGTTTTTGACAATAGGTTGTCATGTCCCCTTGGTATCTTCCGCTTCTTTTTACATGCACGTAAAAAGTAATGGTTTGAGATACGATTTCATGTTTCATCGTAGGTTTTACACTTTCCAACTCTATTTAACAAGATGAACAATTACACACAAAAGTAGATTTTAAAGTTATATCCGAGAGAGCAACGGACTTTGGAATATTGGACCTATTTCTTCAACTCGGTTTCATGTTTAAAATCTAACTCAAAATCCGAAAACTATAAACTTATCCAGTCTGAGGGTATGAGGAAGTGGACTTACAGTTAAACGTGTCTGTTTACTATTCGGTTGATATGTTAAAGCGTTGACCGAAGCACACTTTGTTTGAAGTGCGAAAGCGCTTTATCATGTGTTCACAATCAACAATAATCAACGATTTTGCAACGCTATAAAATTGCAAGCATTCAATTCTTAAAATAAAATATCAGTAAATTAATAGTTATTTAAAGCTATTTGTAACATAATAACATGAAGTTAACATACACATGCTGATTTGTAGTCAGATGAACTTTCAAATGTATAAACATATACATATAGACATTGACATATATATTTGAGTTAAGCAAATTCGAAATATGCAAAGAAGTATATATATAACACCTAGCACATTGAATTATTGATATGTATGGAACTACTGTACATTTAAACAATGTTTAATCCTATCATTTTATTGAGTAAGTTGATACTGTCGTAAAGAGCATTGTATATATTAAATACAGAAGATGTTCTTAACACTATTTGGGAAGAACGAGTTTTATCTACATCATTCAAAATATTGATATACTAAATATTTTGGAGCAGGCTTATTTTCACAGATAAGCATGTAAACAAGACTCCGTATTCAATATTCATCTTTTCTTTATAAATTAACTAAAACACTACTCAGAAAACTAAAGAAGGAGCAATACGAACCCCACAAAACATTAGGGATGATCTAATGTGTTTAGGAAAGTTCAGCAGATCTTGCAACACTAATGACATCCGCCGAGTTACTCTTGTTAGAGTATGTTTATGAACAGTAACAGGTGATTGTGTATCATATGATATTGGTATTCTCTACTAACTATAAGATATCATCAGTTCATAAACCATGGGCACAAGAAAATCATATTACCCTAAATTTTATAGAAATTTAAATGAAAACAAGGTTTCAAGGACAATGATGGACAAGAATTATTCCGGTAGAAACAGCTGATACATTTTAATACAAACTTAGACAAAATATAATAGGCTGATGTAGTTACCTCTCTTAGAATAAGAGACAAAATGACCTGAAAGAAAGTTTGTTAATTGCTTTCTCAAACATTGCCGACTTGAAAGAAATTCTTTTAACAGTCGATTTATTTCAACTTAGCGTCCACAGCACCCATCAGATGATAACCTGATGTTTCAATTACCACCAATAAATACATGTCATCAGTGGAGGGTTTAGTATGTTTTCATATAATATTTGAAACACGTGCATAAAAGTATTACTTTTCAAATAAAGTTTTTATGTAAAATTTAATAGAAATTATGATAAAATTCATAAACTGAAAAGTCTGTGATCTTGCGAAAATGTACCTAGTTTAGAGTAAATTCGTATGATACTCTTTTTGTCTCATATAGTGATTGAAAAATGAAACACCTGTTTATCAAGCACCCTTATATGATAATGTTTAACTACAACAGGAAATTCTAATTATAATGACATTTCATTATCAATATGATATGTAGTTCTTGAAATCAGTATTGAATTACTGTTTTTACTTACAAACAGCTGACTTTGTACTGGTTATTGTAAATTACTCTTTTGTTTTTAACAAATGTCATTCATACGGACAAACCCGATAGGAAGATTTTATTTCATTCTCACTGATTCTGCTCTGCCTTCAAAATCAAATTTACGCGAGGACATTTTGCGTTTTTATCAATCACAAAGAGAGCCTTCGCAAAATTTCACACATTAGATAAAATTATTGCAATATGTTATAGTGAAGTCATTTATACATGAAATGGAAAGACGACAATGATTCTGGAAAAGCGATGATGGTAAATGCAATAAAGAAATTGCCCGGAAAAAAACTTTGTTAATAGTAATTTCTTATTCGCATGTTTTCAATTTTCAAACAAAATATAACACCTACCTGTAAAAAATACATTTTAAAGTGTTCACAAATTAAACAATAGTTTAATGATTATATCTATGGGCTAAATATTTTCTTATAGTCAACATCATGATCGAAAGGAAAAGACAAACACACATTTAACATTCCAAAATACTAATACCTTACTGAGCTCTAGATATTGTACGAAGCAAAACCGACCGAAAACGAAAGATTAGCTCTCTCAGATGTTCCATATAGATTAAATGTTCCTGGCCAAAGTCATTCATCGCAAGCTAGTCTAGTACAAACCAGATGAGAACCTGTCTTAGAGGATGCCAATAACAAGGAAACATGGGCTTGTGGCTAGTTAATTAAAACACATTAGTGGTCATCTGTGACACGGATATTCCAAAATTGTGCAAAAATCATATAAGCTGCTGTATGAAATCTGTCACATGCGAATACAGCAGAAAGTCGGCAAAATAAGGAGTACAGTGGATGTCCATAGGAATGCCAACTATCTTTATCTTTAACACATTCACTATACGCGAATAAATGTATTATACATTTATATATTAGGCATTTTGATAACAGTTTCATATATTATTTCGTTTGAACCGTAGTTTATTTCTTTCTGTATAATCTCATTGTAGTGTCTTCATCAGCCATTATTACTTATTAAACAAAGTTGTACAATTTCTTTCAATCGGGCTTTAAATCTTAGATTAATACATATACGTCTGTACATATGGAGGCTAGAAAAGCCAAAGAGGACTTTTAGATAATTTTGGTATCTAATAGAGTGCAGGTAGATCAACATTATAGTGAGTGTCGGTGAAATATCGTTGAGTTTCCGAGTAAATTAGCAATCAATTATTTCCTTACCAAGACGTTAAGAAAATAGCATTCACACACATTAACAATTATGATATATATAGGAGCAACAACAAACTTGTCATGTAGCTGAGACAGCCATGAATTGACCTTTTAAATTGTAACTGACCTTATTGTCGTACGTTTATCGTGTATCATCTATTCTGCGTGCGTATTCCGTTCATTCATCGTCTAGTTACCGTAAGTGCTCTCATCGTTCATCGTTTCTTGTATTTTCCATTCAACTTGCGCTTATGTTTGTTCATTCTCAATCGTGTAACGTGCGAACATTGTGTGTTCATCCTGATTCGTGCAATTTGCGCTCAACGTGTGCTCATTCTTAATCTTCATTTCAGCCTATAATTCATTTTGTAACTTTTATGATTACTACCAGTTCATGTAACCACTACGTACTGATTAGAACACATCTTTTGAATTGCAAGATATTCTGATAAACATTTCTTTTCTTCATGTATATTATTTTATACATATATATAAGTAAAACATTCCTAGTAACGAAGTCCTGATAATATAGATAATGTTGTGATTAGAAAAAATCTCGTTTTGAGATTCCATTGGACACGATGTTATTAATAACGTTCAACTCATTTCTCAAATGTTGATCTATGATAGATAATCTTCGTTTTGGCAAATTCGTATTAAAAATTAGGCCGTTTTCATATTGAGCTAAACTCGGTGCGGAGTAAGTGTTCTCAATACATAAACTAAACTCTATCACGTTCACATTGATAAAAATCAATGTTTACTTGTAGTTTAAAACATGCAGTCGATACTCAATGTAGGCCTTGAGTGGGTTAAGTGTACATAAAACTAGATAATAAGAACGTGGATTTTATTATGAATATATAAGGAATTATATATGCGGATAAAATGATTATATGATATTATGATTTAACTTATTTACCTATTTAAATGACAAACACTCGAAAATTCCTCAGTTAAATTACGATTAAATTTAAACAGCCTTAGCGGACCATTAGATTTTCAGTGGGGGGAATTTTTACTGATGGAATAATCATTTTACACCTGTTGATAGTAAAGCTTATTTATTTAGCGCTAGTTTTCTCTTTCACTTTGTGTACACAACACTCAAAGTTCTTCAAATCTATAGAAAGATTTTCTTAAGGTACCGACCATTTATCTTCGTAAGACAAATCATTTTTATTCCTTTAATAAAAACAAAAGTTTTTTTTCAATAACATACAGGAACACTCCATGTTGAATCCCCGCCCTTAATTTTCAATGAAATCAAAAGCCTAACTGATACAAAAATTTGCATTTCAATTCTATGTAATGAACATGTAAATTACGTGTACATGTGGTTTACTGATGTGAACAATTCTCATGTACATATAGGTAAAACCGATGTACGGATGAGAACAAATTTGATGTGATACCAGTTTTCTTTACATGAAACTAATTGTTAACATGTTTACAGAACGCGACTTTTGATCTGAACACGGCCTTAGATATTATCATTTAGGTCTTGATAAATATCATTTCAGATTAATTTAGCGTCACATGTGTCTCATTTCCTGATGGTCAAATGTATATGAAGGTATTCCATCACGAATAAACAATATACAAGTGTATCAAGCTGATAATGTGGATTGCGGATTAAGACGTTAGATGTCAAACTTTAATTCACAGTGGCGATATTAACACGAATACGTATTTTTCTTAAATAGTATTTTCATCTGATCTGTATATGATTGACATATACAAAACATGAAATATATTTTAAGGCACTTTGTAAATAAAGTATTGTAAGATCACTCTACAGTCCTTGGATGGTGTAAACTTCCCACTAACACCATACACCATTACACCATTCACCATACACCATTACACCATACACCCTGTGCCATTACACCATACACGTTACACCTTTGCACCATACACCTTACACATTACACCATAATGCAATTTAATTTCAAAGAAAGAGTGCGACTACAAAATTTTTTGTTTATTTTAAAAAACGAATTTTGATCACAATATTGTAAATTAATGTATAAAATTAAAAATCAGTTCTTATCAATATTTTGCATAGTTTTAAATGTCGTACAACATTCAATCACACCATTCCCGATCGCACGTTACACCATTATACCATTCCCCTTACACCATACACCGTAGCACCATACACCTTCTACCATTGCACCATATGCCATACACCATTACACCATAGACGTTTTTGGGAAGTTTACACCATCCAAGGTCTCTAATATATCAAGAATCCCATAAGTACTTTTTAACATAGGAACCTGGGTTTTTACTTGAAATTAGGTTAATGGGTTTAAAATATAGCTTTGTTTCTGATAGATTAATAAGTAAAAGGGTTATATTTTTGTATTCTTTACAATAAATATTTAGCGCTTTCTTGGATTAATTTGCTTTTTCATAATTGTAAATCCTTCACACCATTTTGTATATATAGGTTAAACGAATTACTGCCAAAATAACTATTTACTATAGGATTTTATTTACTTTAATACTCTACCCTACAGGATTGTTAAACAAATGTTTGTCCTTTGTGATATTTTTTGTCCAATAGGAAATCGAATATTTTTGTCTCATAGGTCAAAACTTTCTACCATAGGAATAATTTCCTCCGATTGGAGATTTTGTCTGTCCCTAGATTATGTTCTTTTGTATTAGATTATTTGTTATTTTGATGGACACAAATAATCCATTGACGTTTCGTATGTATATTCACCTAATTGAATATCGTTGCAACGTGCTTACCGCGAGTTATAGGTTCTGTCACCGATTGTGTTAAGCCAAAGAATGCAAAATTTTATTTGCTCCTCTAACATGTCTAATGCTAAGCACATGTTTTTACGATTAAGAACAAGAGCTTATAGACTCTGACTCGAAATAATATTTCAGCAGAGATGGGTCGACATATTAACGTCTTTCAGCGTCCTTTATCAGTATATGAAGCTCACTTAGCAATTTGGTCTGGTAATACGCACACTGCGCTTCACAGCCACTTTCTAAAAATGCATATCATATTAAATGTAGATTTGAATATTGCTTGCTTGTTACAAAGCGCTATATATTATTTGCAAATTAAGAACGGCAAGAGTCAAACTATATACTGGATCGTAACCCTTGTCTTGCGAAGATGGGCTCTCTTGTGTTGAAACTCTTAAAGTCTGAAGAAGATAATAGCTATTCAGACTGATTTGTTTCCTTAGAAATAGTACTTCATGGTTAAACACTTCACATGTCATTGTTTATAACAATCACTCTTCAACATTACACTTGTATTTGTTAGAACTGTAAGACTGCACTTACTCTCTCCTATGTTATGTTTATGTTTGAGCGTTTCTGATGAAGGTTGATAAAAAAAAACATCGGACGCACGATTTTTTCAAAGCGTTTATTTCATTTACTACCGACGGGCCAATACAGCTGTTGGTGGTCTGAAACCCTGGCTTAAACATATAGATTTTTTCCAACCATCCTAGATAGCTAGGTACTAGTACCTTTGACCTCATTTCTTGCTAAGACAGGGATATTCTGAAAATGTAAGTAACCCCTTTCCAATCAAAAGTTATTTAGTTTTAATTGTGGGACATAAACTCGAAAGGTAGGTTCTTAAATCTATTTTTACAATGTACTAAAGTTTTATGAAACAAATTAGACACACAATGCAATATTTCACTTTAGATTTATATAACAATACATCGGTCCAACAGAATCTGCTTTTGGAAAAAATCAATAAATAAGGTGAGATGGAATATATTTAACTTTTCTGTGAAGTCTTTTATAGAATGTTGTTTATCATCTATTTATAAAAGACTTTGATTGCACTTTCTTACTTTTACAATATCGATAAAACAGAGCTCTCTTTTTATTTCAGACATGGCGTTAACATGTATTGAACACGTAATGAAATATAGAGATAAGAACAAGTTACTAACGTGAGATTCCAAGAAATCTCTGATAAATATCTAGCCCATATGAAGGTAAAATCACTTATGATTTTACAAACATATCTGTCTTTCTTTTCGTTAATACGATTTCAAAGTACCACTTGTCGCATATTGCACCTCTTGTAATTTTCATGGTGTATCAAGGAACAAATGTAATAAGGAAGAAGTTTTTATTCACTAATTGACGGATGATCTAGTGTTAAATATCTCTATCTGATCTGTGAGAGAAGTGAGAATAAGTGGATAAAAATATGTCAACACTTTACCAATTATTTCCCCAATTGACTTTGTACGAATTCGTTGTACATTTTACTTAACCAATAAAACAAAGGTAGTAGAGACATATAGTCTTATCATTTAAGGTTTTGAGACATAATCAGAAAAATAAAACCGTTTTTTCCCCGAAACCTTAACTGAATATATATTAAAAGAAAAAGATACGCAAAGTATAAATTTCGACATCGACGTAACTCTGAATCAAGTTGGGCGACGTTGTTGAATGCATTTTATTTGAGTTGTATTCCTTTGAATAAATACTACCAACTTTTTCTTTTTTTTTACTTCTTTATCAAACATGAAATGATATAATAAAGAATCTTAAGATCGATGTACTATGAACCTAAAGTTGTATTCAATGCTTTAACGTTCTAGATTCAATCTCTACTTGTTGTCGGTATTGCTCTAATACTGATAACAAGATGAAATGAACAGAAATGTTTCAAATATTATTAAAGGCAAATAATTTGGTTCGTTACTTTGGACCGATGATTTTATTACATCACTGAAGAACATTTATTGTCAAAATGCGCATCTAGTGCAGACAAATTGGTAATCTATTGTTATTGATGTTCTTGAAATGTTTGAATAAATGACTTATATAATATAATTCTTCTACATGAAAAGCCATGGAGGTCTTGGAAAGTGTGTGGTATGAATCAAGGGACATCCGTATGACGTGTATCAAATCGGCAAATACCCTTTTAAACACTTATGTCATTGCAAAAGAGGCAGAAGATAAGCAAAAAAAAACACTTTCAAAAGTATAAATCGAATAAAAGACCAACAACAGTCCACAAGCTAACTCCATAGAATATGAAAGATTGGGCAAAATAAACCCCACCGAAACCGCCGATGTTCTAATGGGCTTGTTGGGGTAAGCCAATAATGATTTATATTTGACACTCGTTGTGTTGCTCATGGCAAATACAAATTTGATTATTAGTATCATTTCGTGAAGTCACAATCGCGGAAAAGATACAGGGATTGTGACTACGACAAAATTTGGGAGTATCGTTGTCATAACGGTCAACTATATCATCCTTAAACATTAAGAATCATTTGTACATTGAACCCGTACCTTTAAAAGAAAATAAGTTAACAGATTTTCCAAATACTACCTAACGTGAAGACATTTTTTTTATATAACGTACAAAAATATAAAATAACTAAAATAATGAACTCCAAGAGAAATTCAAAACCGAAAGTCCTTTATAAAATGGTAAAATCACAGGCTCAAACACGTCAAACGAATGGAAAACAACTGCCATATTTCTGACTTGGTACAGGCATTTCCTAATGTAGTAAATGGTGGATTAAACCTGGTTTTATAGCTAGATAAACCTCTCACTTGTATGACAGGACCAAAACAAGCACTACAATCAACACAGAGAAAGCTATCTGATGAAAGAAGAAATTTTCATGGAAGTTGATATTACTTTATTCTTAAAAGTTTAAATTTTCCCCAATTATTCTCAGTGCCATCCCAATTACCTCAAAAAGTCTAATTTTTCTTAACTTTGTGTCTTAACAGTCTGAACAGAGTCTTAATATGTATAAACACATTCTCAACATGCTAAACACTTTCTAAATATATTCCGAATGCAGTTTCAACATAGTCTGATATTATCTGGACACATTCAAACAATCTAAAATCTGTATGAATAAGTTTTGAATCGTAAACTTTTAACTGTTGAAATGTATTCTGTAGTAAAAATACGGTTAAATGTAGAATTAGGAAAAGTGGGCATACCATAATTATTTTATAACATACCAAAATGACATAACAATTTTAATTTCAAAGGGACATTCAAACTCATAAGTAGAAAAATAAACTGACATCACTATGGCTGAAAAGAAAAAGACAAAAGACATACAACAGTACACAAAACAACATAGAAAACCAAAGACTGGGCAACACGAACCCTACCAACAACTGGGAGTGCTCTCAGGTTATTGTCTTGTAACATCACCGAAAAGACATTCATTGTCGACATGTGCATCTAGTGTACGTCAAAGGTTTTGCTTTTCTGTAATTTCTGGTGAATAGATCAAAAGAAATTGTAAACACTTTAACTAATGTACAGGCATTGGTGGGATTATTTACCTCAGTTATATAGCAATTTCCTCAAATCACCTATCATTATGAATATGGGCAAAGTTTTGTTCACCTACTGCCCAAATATTAAAAAGTGGGCACACGATCTAACTAACACTGATTATTCTGACTTAGGGTTTTCGTGATCATTCAACGTCGATATTACAATCTGATCTAGCGACCGAATTCTTTAATACTCCTGGAATCGATTTTTTAATAAATGTAAATTACATTGACGACTGAAAACAACATTAAAAGAACTTAAAGTTTTACATATATGTAAAAAAGTATGCATCTGATTTTCAGACCGTTTTGTATTTACGAAGTCATCTGTTTGCATTATGATATCTATTTGAGCACAATACAAGTGTTGTAATACAACCCTATATTGTCTTCATCAAACATACAACAATAAATATTTCTGGTCGGGTTCTACACTTCTTTGGGAGATTTAGTTCAAAATGGTTAATTTTGAATGACACAGTCTTCAAATGAGGATCCAAGTTAGAACGTTTTGAAGTATGGTGTCATAAAGTTCGACAAATTTACAATGGAACATAAAGATATTTTTAAAAGCTTAAGTCTTTTGACTTACTAAACAACCGAGTATTGTAACTGATTGTCTCCGTATAAAGTTGCTTCAGTCTCTATAAAAATCAGGCAAGACTTTTCGCCTCGGTCTTGCAACGCGAATTCATTGCAAAGATCGAGTGCATAATCACCATTGATAGTGGGGTGGCTTATTATCGGAATTTGACAAAATCATGCAAATGGTAATACAAGCATATGATTTGGTACATACCTTCTTTAAGGTGTACTTTCGCATAATACAGGGTAGCCAACATAATTTTGAATTTTTCACATCGCCCATCTTGAATTAAAATTGACATCATTTTGCTCAATGGTGGAGCATGAAAACAGATCCATACCTTTTTAACGTGATATAGGTGATGACAACTATCTTAACACAACAAAATTACCTGCAAATATGTTAAACAGATAGGAATTGTAAAATAAATCACCACTTTCGGTTAGGGGTAAAGTTCATACAATCGGGTGAAATAATTGGGGTACGGATATGCGATAAAATGTCCGTTTTATATATAGGTAATTATTTAAGATATGCAGGAAGGACGAATGGTGTATTATTCTACCATATTTTCCGATATATTTTATTCTAACAGCTACAGGAACACAAAGTTGTAGAGGTCAAACCAGCTTTAAAACACTTGCATCTACCAGAACAAGTTTACTTGTATCCACATTGGTGTAACTCTTGGCACAATGCTGCAATGGCTGCTAATTGTGTCTTATTGGGAATTCACAACCCATCTGCTGTCTCCTTAACCCATTCCCAATCACCCGGACTAGGTAGATGTTGTTCATGTGTGACTGCCTGTCCCGTACATGACCACCTTTACATGCAGCTCGTTTGGTGTGCTCAAGCAGTGCAGCTTTGGTGGGCGGATTTTTGTTTTGTCATTCTGTCTTTGTTTGCGTGCAAACTATTGAAGCCTAGATTCATTGATGTCAAATAAATGTTGTTGAATTTTGTCGTACATAACTACAACTTATGCCTCTATCAACTCCATATCAGCTTCACTGACCAATGTTGGTTTCTTACTCAATCTCCCAAACACATCGGTTACTTCATCAAGTATTTCCCACGACTGCCATGCCGACTTTTTCCCTTTTCATGAAAAGCGGAGACAGTGTCACATCAGGTGAAAGCACGGAAAATGACAAAGTCACTGATTTAGGACCACGAGCATGATCAATTCGTGAATGGGAAGCCATGGCAGGTTTTTTTTGTTTCCAAATGCAACCTTAAGTTTTTCTACGTGTAGTGTCTTCAATGGAGGCACTGCCAAAACCACTACATCAGTGTCTGAGCTGATTATAAGTGTCGATTTACATCCCTTTCAGCTGCACTTTTGATATGAACAAATATCCTTGTGTCTGCTTTCCCGTGATTACAAGGACTGATATCATCATGGTCATCATAACAATTTGTCGTAATAACCATTTTGTCCCCGTGCAATGCGTTGCAGGGGACATAGAAATACCAGGCGTCCGCCCGTCTGTCCGTCCGTTTGTCCGTTCGTCCGTAAATCCGGTCTTGTAAACGCTCTCACGTGTACAATTCTTGCCACATTTTTATGAAACTTATATTATAGGTTTATATCAGCAATATCTTGAACGAGTTCGAAAATCAGTGCCGATCAATCTTATTTTAAAGAGTAATGCCCTTGGAAACATTTATTATATGGAAAATCGCATCGTTATCGCTCTCATTATGTGTTTAATTCTTGCCAGATTTTTATGAAACTTATATCATAGTTTATATCAGCAATGTCTTGGACGAGTTCGAAAATCAGTCCCGATCAATAATTTTTTAAGAGTTATGCCCTAGGAAACATTAATTATATGGAAAATTGCATCGTTACCGCTCTCATTTGTTCAGTTCTTGCCATATTTTTATGAAACTTATATCATAGGTCTATATTAGCAATGTCTCGGACGAGTTCGAAAATCAGTGCCGATCAATTTTTTTTAAAGAGTTATGCCCTTGGAAACATTAATTATATGGAAAATTGCATCGTCACCGCTCTCATTTGTTCAGTTCTTGCCAGATTTTTATGAAACTTATATCATATGTACATATTAGCAATGTCTTTGACGTGTTCAAAAATCAGTGCCGATTAAAAATTTTCAAAAGAGTTATGCCCTTGGAAATATTAATTATATGGAAAATTGCCTTATGAACTCTCTTATATGTATACGTTTTGCCAGATTTTATTGAAATTTATATTATAGGATTATATCATCAATGTCTTTGACGAGTTTGAAAATCAGTGCCGATCAATTATTTTCAAAAGAGTTATGCCCTTGGAAATATTGATTATAAGGAAAATTGCATTGTTAGTGTTCACATATGTTCAATTTAGATTTTATATAACTTATATCATAGGTTTATATCAGCAATGTCTTTGACACTTTCGATAATAAGTTCTGATTAAATATTTTAAACGAGTTATGCCCTTGGAAATATTGATTATAATGGAAATCACATTTGCTCCGAAGCCTTCACTTCTCTAAGATATTAATAAAAATCTTATAGAACAAAAAAAGTGCTTTTATAGTTATTGCCCTTGTACCATGGATAGATAAAATATGTTCCACGCGGGAGACATTAGAATTCTGTTCTTTATGTCAGATTAAATCGAGCACATTTTATCGGCAAGGAAATGAAATTCCGTCTTGTATTCGTTTACTCTAAGGAAGCTCACCAAAGCTCTTTCGGAGTCTTACTTGTGCTCATAACTTTCCGCTTGGTTCCAGCACCCTTGCCTTATGTGCTTGTGCTTTAAGGCAAGATCTCCTATGTAAATATTAAATATACCAGATATAAGAAGATGCGGTATGAGTGCCAATGAGACAACTCTCCATCCAAGTAAAACAGAAATGTCTACTCTTGAATGTTTTGAAGTAAGGTGGTTAATGTACGGCCAAATCACATCTTTCGCGTACTCGTCAAAGTGTATGTTCCACGCAGTGGTCTCGAATTACTATAGCCACAACATCAAATACTACCATGTTTGACTGAGGTTCTTCTCTTGGCAAATGTCCTTAGCTTTTAGAAATTCAAAAGCTGTGATTTGACGCCAATATTGATTTTGCCACTTTGAGACAATGAAGGAGGAAATTTCTGATTTTCGTACCTGAAAACTCTTCTAAGTCGCATTGTCTGGTTATATGTCCAAGAAACACACCATTTTCTTGAAAAAATTGAAAGTTCCTTGTAATCATTTTTCATATGAAAACAATTATAAGCTACTAGACAAGCACGAAAATTAAACTTTGAGGTAGGAATAAATTGTAAAGTTGTATGAGTTAAAGCTGCAGATGCAGATGGTGAGTACTAATTTTTATTTTGACGACCGTTAACCTCTTCTCAACATTCTGTTTTGTAGTAACAAAAGTGTTTGGTATTGGATCATTAACAAAATTTTATTCTATTTCTGAAAATTTTAAATCCGTTTTCAAACAGCTGACAAAGATAATAGGCTCTGAAACACTGACTGCGCTACTGAAACTCATTTTTGATTTACATTGTCCTCTTTAAACCTGAACCATAATGGAATCCCAAAATGATTTTCCTGTTTGTACTGACAGTAAAGCAGTTGTATACTTTTATCATTTATTTTGGAAGAAAGGAACAATAGTATCTTGCAAGAACGACATCAAAAGTGATTTAATTTCATCAACAGATTATCGTATAGCTTTTGAAAAGCAGCATCATGCCGAGACTCATGTGAAGCGCAATACGCAGTCTCCTTTTCGCCGATTCAACATTTAACTAGCCATGAATACTTATTGACAGACGTTTGTTTCCTTGACGTAACATGTATCTTTGGCTATTGAATCGAATCCGTCGCAAACATGGCGATACACACAATATATTGCAGCATATCGGTTGCCTCAAACAGAGTACTATAATGTTACTGTTTTGGTTACTTACCGCCACGTCTACTTTTGGTGGATAGTTATCTCATTGGCAATTATACCATGTATCTTTAATGTGGTTTTTTTTTTTTTTTTTTTTTTTTGCAAGTTTTAATGAGAGACATTGAGTAAATAATGCATCATTGCCAAATTCATTTTATTCTACTATTTTGTGGTAATAAGTAAACGAAAGTTACAGGAGTGCATACTATGATTTTAGTTTAATTTCTTCTATTCCGATGTGCAATAGAGTTAATCTATCAAAAATAACGCAAGATTAGAACTCGTTAGAAGCTACTAAAACAACTATACTAAGTCAAACATCTAGATGAAGTAATCCATACAAAATTATATTCTTATTTACAACCTTCAAAATGCTCGTTTGACAAAAAAATGATTTGTATTATATTTCAAACGTTTACATATAAAACATAAGGAGCATTGAACTATTTGCCTTTTTTGTTTCAAAATCGACTATGGATGCAATATGAAATGAATTTTTAATCCTTTGACAGGCAGTAACTTTGAATAAAATACCACATAAGTCGAAAATCGTTTCAGTAAATACGACTTTGCGATTTTAAGATTGATGTTGAATAAAAGCTTCTAAATTGTGATTCCAGTTTATTGGAAAATATTGCTAAACTCATTATTTAGGAATTAATTATAACTGTTTCCATGTAGGATAGTGTTACAAAATTCGGAAAGTCACACTTTGTCGCGATTTTACAAAAGTCGCACAATGGGAACACTGTACGACATGGCATCAATGATAGCAAATAATTAATCTATCCTTATGTGGATTTTCAAACGTATGGTAAGTCCATTTAATTCTGAAAGTATGTGATTTTTGTCTCTGCACTATAAACCCGGTTTAAACAGATTATGTACAGGTTTATGCAGTGATGTACTGATATCACTTCTTCACATTTCCAATACCAACTGGGCTTTCTGGCAGCATGCTCAGTATGCAATCTTAACATTGCTTTTTCTTATCTCAATTTTGGTATTCCTCTCTAAATTACGGGACGCCAAAAATCTTGCATCATATTTAGGAATAGTCCCAATTTAACTGAGTGTGCATTCTCATGGTGGGTGATGTATGCATTGCAGGAGACGTTGTTTTGTCGACACACCAAGTGTCGCAGATTTTGAGGTCATGTGATGCCATCAGATTTTGTTTCTTACTACGATGTGTCTCTTCTTAATCGTTTTACGAGATAAAAACATTTGTAAACTATTGCCGCCTTAATTGTGTTGACCACAATATATCTTTTGGGCACCAGCCGTTCCTTATCCTAGATTGGACCAGTATAGCAGAAAGCTTATTGTCTCGTTCATCTCCGTAAACTATTTCGACCTCATCTTTGCTTCGGTTTATATTCGTAATTTAAAATAACCACATGCTCCATAAACTGTCCTGTGACCTCTATGTCATGATTAATTTGTTTAATATTATATTCTCAATGTTATAAAAATAGGGTAAGGATTAACATGTTAGATATTTTTTGTTGCAACTTATATAAATGTATAATATATATGAATCAAATGAGTGTTGTCTATATAGTACATGCTACATCAATAACATTCAAACAATTAAATCAATAAATGGCGTTTATTGAATGCAACGTTACAACCTGTCATTTGCTATTTGCCATGAAATATTTATTGAAACAAAAAAATACTTAAACATAAATAATATTTTCTACTTTTTTTCCTTTAAAAGTCTTTATATTTCAAGCTGCAAACTACTTGTTATAACAAATTATCGAATTTAGCTTTTCTGATTTTTAATATCATATTGAGGAATCATGTTATATTTTTGAAATAAGTACAGTTTGATTTCAGTATAATCTTGCAAAACTGCGTTATGAACTGTAGTTAATCAAATTTTCTCCAGTGATCATCAGTCTAACATACCAGTTAATTTGCAATTAAAGGATTAAAAACAACCGGTAGCATGGTGTCAAAATAAGTCTTACATATGAAATTGTATCTAAAAGCACACATAGAGCTATACCATTTATACTGATAATGTTCCCACAAATCAACACACTTGTACATAAATGCTGATACCGGTATGGCATCAGTAAATCGTGTATAGTTCATATTTCTGGTTTGACCATCGTAAGTAAACCATTTGTAAATACCATTTTCTTTTCCGCCAATCCAGAAATCAATTGCTGCAACAGAATGAAAATAATAGATCAACCTATTTGCTCGGAATTTGACTTATTATAAACAGCAGACCTAAAGCGGTTTGTGTTTAAGTTGAGGAGGTATATCCAGATTAAATGTTTAAACCTTGTCAACCATATCATTGAAGGAGACACTTGCTCTACAAACGCATAAGGTCTAGCTCCATTTGGAGCGCATGCGAATCTTTCAGTTTTGTTTGTTTAAAATTGATTTAAACCTTTCTAATGGATTTGTGAGATTTGAATATCGACAAATTACTGTTGCCTCTAAGTTATGCTGTTCTGTTAACTTATGAAGAGGACATAAAGATTTATGTCTGTTTCGACGCAATACATTATAATAACAACTTCTTTTGTTGTTTGTTGCAGAATACTTCAAATAACTGTCTTTTCTACTGACTTACTCTTTTCTATCACTCCATGTTATTAACAGTCTAACGGTCGTACCATCGTTTCATAAATTGTATTAAAATCTTTTAATTACACTAAGTTTGTTCCTATATGCATAACAACATGAGTGATATTAAGGTCGTTTTAGCTCAAATGCAATATATCCTTAACATGATTTTTCGTAGACGTGTATCAGTGTTTTTGTGGTTTGTAGTATCGAAATTAAAATGTTGTTTTAACTGTCTGTAAATTTTCTATATAAATCTTCTTTTTCCCATGAGTAAGATAAGCTGATTAGTGAACCTACAAAACACGAGCACCACTTCTGCGGTAGCTATGTTTTATAGCATTAAATTGAAATAATTTGTTGATGGTCGTAGATTTTTGTTGTTTTATTCAAATTCATGTTGTACTTGTGAAGACAAAGGGCAATATGGGAATACACACAGATTTAATAATCTAAAAATCCATTAAATTTTATGTTTTGATGAATATCATTTGTTCACTCCCTCTTGGTGTTCATTAAGATGCAGTCTCGGAAGTTATTCCCAACATAGGTTATATAAACTGAACAGTAAGTCGTAAATCCATCATGACTTTGTAAACAAAACAATATCTTTTATTTAGAAAATAATAAATATAAAACAATTAATAATATTAAAGACTGCAAAAACATTATATTTAAAATGATAAACATAAAACAATTAGTACAAAGTAAACGAATGAGTGATCTATTGAAAAAATTAGTAGGTTGTCAACATTTCAGTAATTATAAAGTTATCGGAATATACGGTTTGGGAAAATGTCAAACTGAGCAAAATTCACAGTACAATGTAGGGACAATATTCCGTTGTTTTAGAACAGTGTGAATCAATTTTAGCTCGGTACTAGATTTCAATAATATGCTATATGTTTCACTTCTACGTCGTCAATTGTGGGACGGAACGATAACGTATAAGCCGGTATTTATTTTTAGCTTGGTTTTATTTCCTGCGAACATTTTTAACAAGAGGCTGTCAGAGTGACAGCGAACCGGATTTTCCTGTAGTGGTCGAACCCTGAACAATTGAGCAAGTATGGACACAACATTTAAGCTTAAAACAGCTCTGAATTTGGATTGTGATTGTATATTTAAAATACATCATGTACATTATTATCTAATTCATAATAAAATGATATTTGCAAATCTGAACCCCAAACAGGATCAAGTAAAAATTAAACATTAACACACACAACAAAATAAAATACCACATAACAACTGTGATATCTACCTTCATAACACACATGACTTCAAAAGATAGTTATAAAGAAATTTTGACAACTAATGACTAAAATCAATTGAACAGAGACACTCACTGATAGACTAAAATCCATATACCATTTCTGTTCAAAGGAAAAACTCCAACTTATTTCCATGAACCAGTGATGTAACCAACAAAAATAGTTCTTTAAAATTAGATATGATTTAACCACTGAAACATTGTTAGAATCAGCATATCAAAGAACCCCAAAATTCAATTTTGATGAAATCAAACAAAAGTTTGATTTAGGACCCTTTGGACCTCAATGTGGTATTATCTAATTAATCATGAAAATAAATACAGGTTTAGATTCAGCATTTCAAAGAACCCTATATATATTCAATTTGTGTTGAAATCAAACACAGTTTAATTTTGGACCCTGATTTGGACCAACTTGAAAACTGGGCCCAAAATCAGAAATCTAAATATATGTTTATTAATAGACAATATAAGTATAGTTTTTAAAGGAGTTTGCTTCATCAAAAAAAATATATATATATAGCATTCAAAAATTAGTTTATACAGAATAACAAACAAACCTACCACAAAATTCTTCCAACAATTTACCAACGAAAAGAAAAATAATCCAAAATGTCATTTATCATTACTACCATTTCCTTTAAAAATCTATAAAACTTATCTGTAATTATCTTCAAAATGTCTAATAATGAACAGTACATTTGTAATTATATTTATACCGTCATACAGAGCTTATAATCATCAACACTTAGGAAACAGAAAATTTTCAAATAAATCTGTCACCCAATTATAATTCTGTGATATTTACCACATGCTTTGTCATCTGATAAAGGTAAAATTATTTAAAACACTTAGTGTAATCAAACTTTATATATATAATTAACCATTTCTGTTCAAAGGAAATAACTCAATCACATAATAAGTACCACTTTTGGCTACTGAAAGGGCTACAACTCAACAACGAGAAAAGCTAAAATCGTGAAAATTGAACTTGACCTTCATTTAGTCATAGGAAACAACATATCTAAATTTTGAAAAATTTCGTCATAGCGTTTTCATTTTAATGAATGGACACTGTTTGGCAGCCGTCCGCCCGAACGCCCGCCCACCCAATCGCCCGCCGTATATCCCCAAAACAATAACCGATTTTTCCTTCGAAAATCCGGTTAAAACCATATTGTTATTATTGTTACGCTATTATCGAAGTTTTGTAATCTATCAGAATGCTAGTTTATATTTAAGCGCTTTTCCGATAACATACGTTCCAATTTTTCTTTGAATTTTCCTAATGTACCCTTTTCTCATCATCTGATTAAATAAAGTGTAGGAAAGATAAAAAAAATGTACTAGTCAAATGACGTTACACGTTTCTGTTACCTTAACATTTGAACACATAAATGGGGAATGTGTCAATGGGACACAGATGATGCACCCGCTTGAATATAACGTTATAAAGGGACATAACTCAAGAATGATAAAATTCATACTTTATCTGAGTTATAAGCATTGTGTATATAAAGTTTCATAACATTTGGTTGAGGCAAACTTTAGTTAGAGAACGGAAACGAAAAATTCAACATTTTTTCATTTGAAAAGGGCATAACTCTAGAACGGTAAAAGTGACTCTACCAGATTTCAAACTTGGTCTTTATTTTGTGGTAATAAGCATTTGTAAAGGGACATAACTCCAGAAATTTAAAAGTGACGCTCCCAAAATTCACACTTGATCTGTGTTTTGTGGTAATAAGCATTGTGTATAAGTTTCATAACATTTGGTTAAGGCAAACTCAAGTTAGACACCGGAAAATTCAGCAATTTTCCATTTGTAAAGGGCATAACTCTAGAACAGTATACGTGACGCTCCCCACATTCAAACGTGACCTGTATTTTGTGGTAATAAGCATTGTGTATCAGTTTCATAACATTTGGTTGAGGCAAACTCAAGTTAGACACCGGAAAATTCAGCAATTTTTCCATTTGTAAAGTGGTATAACTCTTAGAAGGTAAAAGTGACGCCACCAAAATTTAAACTTCATCTGTGTTTTGTGGTAATTAGCATTGTGTACATGTTTCATAACATTTGATTGAGGCGAACTAAAGTTAGAGAACGGAAACCAATTTCGGGACGTACGTACGGACGTACGGACGGACGGACGGACAGATGGACAAGGGTAAAACTTAATGCGCCCTCCGCTACGGCGGGGCATAAATACAATGTAAAATTGTTTTGCGGTCCTAACTATTAAAACATATGAGTTTTAGTTCTAGCGGGCGGCAATGACAAAATGGAGCTGATCTGTAGTGGTTACCTGCTAAGTTCTAAGCGATATGCCTTTCATGGTATATGATACCTGACCCATGATAAAAATTTAAATGACTTTCTTAAGAAGAATGTCATTAATATTTGATATGATAATTAACAGCATGAGAAATTATATATATTATTTTATAAAATACAATATCGATTGTGTTGACATAATTGTTTAAATGCAGGAATTCCGACAGTAGTTTTCTGAATGTGTTTGTTTGTGTTTGTAGTTTTGTGATTTGGAGAATTGTGAGGAAATGTGCTAATTAAGTTCCTGTTAAGTCTATTCAAACTTTAGTAAAAGGGTGGGGTGAAGATGGCTGACCTTCATATTTTGAACAGAGACGGTGTTAATGTTGGGTTTATGTACAATATTCACACGGTTACCTCTAGATGCCTTTTTGCAATTTTTTTTTTAATTTTTCTATCTAATTGAATTTCTAACACATTTCCTATGTTTCACGTTCCATCAAATTAAATGTGTTTGTTGTTACGGATTTAAGAAATATTAAGATATTTGACATGAACTATCCTAAACATTCATATACTCTTTTCTGAGTATATGCTGCAAATATCTTGTACATGTTGATAATACATTTTAGCAGTTTGTTGACCAATCAATATCATGTTATTAACATATGAAATTTGATAATAACCAGATCTGTTGATTTTACAAAGTTAAATATATGATTAACCAAAATGGTACTTGTAAAAAAAATGTAAGTTATGACATGAATTGGTAAGTCATTAACTAACGAATCATTTAAAATAGACTGGGAACCAATTATACGTTGAAATTGAATTAACAAGATCATATGATTTCTGTAAGTTGTAAAACTACGAACAAAGCAAACAGACGGGCATAAGTTATGATCAAATTTTGATTACAAATTAAATACTATTAGATGACCAAGAGATTAGTAATTATCAGATAAGTTTTGTTGTTCTTATTTATTATTAATTTGTACTCAATTTAAAAATATCATAGTTTATCCTTTTACGATACACTGGAAGTGTGTAAGTTCTATAATGAGATTTATGCATGACTGCGTTTTACCTGAATTATTGTTTTGTGAGAGACACTTAAATGAAATATAATTATTCAACCATTTAAAAAGTATGTTTATCTCACTAGTAAACGTTCAATCTGTTTCAATACAAAATTGTTCATTAGGCGGTCAATTCAAATTTAAATTCTAAACATAATACCATTGTCCTAAATATATTGTGACAATGTATAGTGTGCATTCGGTGTAGCAAATAGTGTTGTGTCTATCCTTGAGGACAGAAGATTATAATAAACCACAAACCTGAATGTGTACGGCTAGACTCAGCCAGCCACACTGCTTCATTTTCAGAATATATATCTGCTAGCGAAGCGTTTTGTGTTCCACATTGATCCTACAAGACAAATGCATTGATATTTTGAAAGTATCATTTAAAACAACAGTTTCATTTCTTTTCAAATACAAATATTTCAAAACCAACGAAAAATTAAATGCATGAAGAAAATTGTTTTGTTTTTTTTTTTTTTAGCTACCACTATATTGATTCACTTCTCAAGTTTGATTATAACATACTTAAACAAAAGTTATAGCAAAGAGAAATGTGCAAGCAATCATAAAAGTATAAACAAGTTGAAACAGGGCGCAACTAATTACCGATCGACATGACCTCCGAGGATTTCCGATGGGCATACAATTTTAATATAAGTAGATGGAAATATATAGGTTGCACTTCTGTAAATATAGACAATGCAATTTCCCATAAGAACTCTTTTACGGCTAATACTGTGCCATGTATACTATGAAGTTTCGTAAAATAATATCCTAGAATGGAACTACTACTATTTTCAAAGGTCAAAATCTAGAGCTATGCGGCATATTTTTAACATTTATATGCCCTGGACCTCTAATAATTTAAACTTATACTAAAATTCTGTACTACCCTCATTTCACTTCGGGTCTTCCTCAGAATTCAATTTGGCCGCTATCCATGAGTATTTCTGCTGGTTGAATTTCCAAGTTGAGTCTCTATGAGATGAAAAACACAGCTCATATCTGGGAACAAGTAGGTAAACAAAATAAAATATCTATGAATATTTTATATCTCCCCAAAAGAGGCATGGTTTGTGAAACAGCTGTATTTAAAAGTGCAAGCTATACCTACATTTATTTAAAAAAATCTTCAACAACACTTTTCTCACAACAATAATTATTTATCAGAATCATAGCCATTTAATGTATCCACCCTTGTTTCAATTTTTGAAGAATTTGAAAACAAGACTTTATTTTGTCAGCTTATCCTACGTGCATATTTTCTGACATGAAATGCTTAGAACATGTATGAAACTTCTCTGATAACCAATGAAAAGAATTTCAGAATACTGTAAATGTAAAGTTTAATAGTTAATCGTTCCAACATTCAAGATTATATAGAATATCCAATCCTGCCTCTGTCTCCAGTCTTCATTTTATTGTATGCCTATTTTATCAATAACAAGAGGCTGTCAGAGTGACAGAAAACAGGGATTTTCCTACAGAGGTCGAACCCTGAACAGTTGAGCCTGTATGGACACAACATTTAAGCTTACAACTGCTCTGAATTTGGATTGTGATTGAATATTTGACACAGCACAGGTTTGTGACACAAAATGAATGTGGTCAAAGAACTGAAAAATTTGAAATCGGACATTTATCTATTATGGTCCAATATCCAAAATCTAAGTACATTGTTAGAACCAGCATATCAAAGAACCTAAAGAATTTAATTTTGATGAAATCAAACAAAAGTTTAATTTAGGACCCTTTGGACCTCAATGTGGTATCTAATTAATCATGAAAATAAATACAGGTTTAGATTCAGCATTTCAAAGAACCCTATATATATTCAATTTGTGTTGAAATCAAACACAGTTTAATTTTGGACCTTGATTTGGACCAACTTGAAAACTGGGCCCAAAATTAGAAATCTAAATATATGTTTAGTAATAGACAATATAAGCTTAGTTTTTAAAGGGTTTGCTTCATGAAAAATATATATATGTATAGCATTCAGAAAATAAGTTTATACAGAATAACAAACAAACCAAACACAAAATTCTTCAAACAATTTACAAAAGAAAAGATGAAAACAAATCCAAAATGTCATTTATCATTAATATAATATCTATTAAAATCTATAAAACTTATCTGCAATTATCTTCAAAATGTCTTATAATGAACAGTAAATTTCAACCTTTGTTCATACCGTCCTACAGATCTTATCATCAACACTTAGGAAACAGAAAATTTTCAAATAAATCTGTCACTCCAATTATAATTGTGTGATAAGATATTTACCAGATGTTTTGTTATCTATTAACAGGTGAAAATTATTTAATAACACTTAGTGTAATCAAACTTTATATATACAATTAATAGTTCCCAATATTTTTCTTTCATTTGTCACAAACTAATATAGATCTGCAACTTATCTATCAATGTCAACAATTTTATCTACACAATGTAATGTAATGAAATATATCCTTTAATAAAAATAGATTATTATCTAATGAAAATGATATTTTCAAATCTGGACTCCCAAACAGGATCAAGTAAAATAAATTTTGATGAAATCAATTACTTATTAATTACAGTTTCCCTGTTCAAGGGAAATAACTCAAAATATAAACAAGAGACCAAATGACATAGAAATTAACAACTTTAGGTTATTTTACACTTTCTGTTCAAAGGAAATAACTCAATATAAAAATAAATAAAAATAAAAATAACTGAAAGGTCTACAACTCAACAACGAGAAAAGCTAAAATCGTAAAAATGAACTTGACCTTCATTTAGTCACAGGAAACAATATATCTAAATTTGAAAGATTTCGTCAACACGTTTTCATGTTAATGAACGGACACTGTTTGGCAGTCGCCCGCCCGCCGTACATCCCCAAGTCAATAACCGATTTTTCTTTCGAAAATCCGGTTTAAAATTCACAATTTCTGCCTGAAATGGTCAGTTTAGAAATCTTGTCACAATAATATCATCTCTAACCATGTAACTGACCTAATTTGACTAAAATATAAACTAGAAGTGTTTAAACAAAGCCATATTTGCAAAAGTTGTTTGTATAAAGTTTGCAGTTTGATATATAAATTCTATATGCCATTTCGTATTTCTTTGTTGACACATTTTTTTGTTTTATAGTGATTAAGATTATATATTATAAGTTTACTGTTGTACCCCTATTTTTGACATTTTACCTATTACATTTGTATGTCTGTTTGTTTTGTTCACACATTGTTATAATTATAATGGAATTTTATGAGACTATTATACAAGTGAGAGGTATAGCTAGCTATAAAACCAGGTATAAGCAACATTTTCTACACAAAGAAATGCCTGTACCAAGTCAGGAATAG
The DNA here is from genome assembly GCA_017311375.1 of Mytilus coruscus. Lineage (NCBI taxonomy): Eukaryota > Metazoa > Mollusca > Bivalvia > Mytilida > Mytilidae > Mytilus > Mytilus coruscus. The sequence continues at coordinate 21,294,956 of CM029607.1, forward strand.
TTGGTTTCCATTGGCTTAATGTGTTTGAGCATTTGATTTTGCCATTTGACAAGGATCTTTCCGTTTTGAATTGAATTTTGAAGTTCGGTATTTTTGTTATTTGACTTGTCATTAAAAATTTATAGAACTGACAGCTAAAATATGTTTTTTTTTTTTTTTTTTTTCCACAACTTCAAAGGAAGGTTGTTGTATACAAAAGGTTTTATAATAATAAAATCATAGCCTTTACAGGTTAATTTATCTGTTTTAAAGATGTTTCTCTGTTTTTTTTTTTTTTGCCACTGGGGCCTCAAATATGCTAGATAATTCTACTGTTCTGTGAATATGGAATATTTAGTATATTTTTAGGATAGAACTCACTATTGTTAGTTCTATAGAAAAAAAATTGTATCTCTAGCTTGTAGTTTTTAAGCCGCGGTCACAAGAAAGCACAGGAAATCAACACCTAAACAACAATGTTCATAAGGATCTATCATTTCCATGAATGCAAAAGTAAATATAAGCACTGCTTAACAATTTAAATTACACATATGCATATAAAAATAATTTACTTAACATACAGGGCTTTAGGTAAACTATGCATACTGTAGACTGTAAATTGATGCTGGGTCATCATATTTAATGTCCAGGATTTTCTCAATCTTCATAAAATATTTATAAAACTTTGAGTTTGATTAATTGAAGATAAACCAGATTTGGTGAAATTCTACATGTTTTCCTTTTCACCCAATATAGGTTGCACTTCTGTAAATATAGATAATGCATTTTCCCATAGAAACTCCTTTTACGGCGGCTAAAATGTGCAATTTTACCCATTTTGACAATGAAGTTTCGTAAAAATAATATCCTAGAATGGAAAGTTCATATGCACTACTATATTTTCAAAGGTCAAAACATAGGCTGTGCGGCATATTTTCAACACGTATATGCTTTGAACTTTTAATAGTTTAAACTTATACTAAAATTCTGTACTACCCTCCTTTTACTTTGGGTCTTACTCAGAATTCAATTTGGCCGCTATCCATGTGTATTTATACTGGTAAAATTCCTAAGTTGTGTCTCTATGGGATGAAACCTAGAGATAATATATGGAAACCAGTAGGTAAACAAAACAAAATAACTATGAATAGATCATATCTCACCAAAAGAGGCGAGGTTTGTGAATCAGCTGTTACCTATAGATTAGTATCGATTACACTTGAAATTGTATAATGATGATTTCATGTGTGATTTCAGTTTTAATAACAGGTCGATCAGTAAAAATATTGATCTGCCTCTTCCATTTGCTCATTTTTTTTTTTTTTTTTTTTCACTTTTCAACTGACGTTCTTTTTATAGCTGAACACGCTGTGTATATTCACCATCTACTGCAACTAAAATCACTAACCAGGTCGCATACTTATGGATTTTCATGACGTCGAATAATTGTTTTGAATTAATCGGGAAGTGTTTGGGTTTATTATGACGATAATTAACCAACTTGGTTGCATTTAATATCCCGTTCTTGTAAATGTTAGAAAACATAAATGTTACTCATTTCAACTTAAACTGTCGAAATCGAAGCTATAGCTACTTCAATCATAATTTTATTTAAGAATGTATGGTATAAATTATTGAGAAAAATTTGAAATGTTGGGAAGCGGAACTCGCTGACATGCACTTATGGCCTGCTCTACTATTACTCAGCTATGTCTATGAGATTATTTCTATATTTTTTGTATATTTTTTGAACATATGATCGAAAACATAAAATTACAGACCATGATAAATTGATTTTGATTTTTACCTTCGCGATAAAAGATTTCGTCCTCTGTTGATTCGTGTAATTTTTCAGAAAATGAATTACTACTAGGTAAAAAAAAATAAGTAAATACCATTGTCATCAAGATGTAATCACAATACAGAGCTTAAATAATTTGTAAACTTGAACCAAAATTCTGTAATTTGATGCTATGTTGGGTTTTTTTCGGTCAACCGATGGAAGAGTTCAACACTATTCATAATATATTAAGTGGCGAATATGATATAAAGTGCCATTATTTGAATTTAAGAGAGAATGAAGATATAGAACGGACACTGATGACCAATGAACTCAGAGTAAATCATATCTACGTTTGTAACATTCAATAAGATACAGATTACTAACGCATTAACTGTACTTTCTAATGGTGTAACACATTCATAAAACCATCATCGTTTGGCTTCCAATGGTTCTCAAAATATGAGCAGAGAAACCAAACGTTACATTAAGTTTTAACCTTGACCCCAGAGCGAAGTTTCCAAAATTGTTAGTGTCGCAAGTACTAAATTAAAAAAAACAAATCATGCAGCGTTTCATTTGTAAACACTGAATTGGCTTTACGTTGGAGACGGAAATGATGGAAGAATGGTCAGATATACGGACGGCCATCAGGGTTCCTACAATTCGATGTGATTCTCTCGTAAATTAAGGCGACATCAGTTTACAGATGTTCAAATATCGTTTATCGATTAGGAAAATAGAATTCAAGGTAACAAACAGATAATACAGAATTGCACGAACTTCAAAAGGAGAGAAACCATGTGTGTCGACGGAATAAAATATAAACAAGCATTCTGAGTGTATTGCATTGCAATACATAGTCCCTTACCGGTTAAAAACTCATTGTACTGGAACAAAATGCTAAATTGATCTATAACTTGTCATGGTGTAACCTATATAACAAATATCAAGTCAATGTTTTCAAGCATGACGAAAAAAAGTGTGGAAAACTGATGATTTAAGTGAATTTTCGAAGTCCAAGGACCATAACTCTGTACAAAATCTTCAGACCGGAACAAAATTCAAACTTGATCTATAACTCGTCATGATAAAACTATATACCAATTATCAAATCAATATCTTTAACCATGACGAAAAAGTGCGGAAAACTGATTATTTGAGTGAATTTTCTAAGTCAACGGACCATAACTCTGCACAAAATCATCAGACCGGAACAAAATTTGAACTTGATCTGTAACTTGATCAACTTGGAAAACGATACACCAATTATAAAATCAATATCTTCAAGCACAAAGAACTAGAGGCTCTCAAGAGCCTGTGTCGCTCACCTGTATTTACTGATGCTTTGGAAATCATGTAAAATAAGGTTAAAATCATGATTAATAGTATTAAATATTAGATATTATAATGATATCTAAGATAATAACAAAAACTGCAAAATTTCTGTAAAATTACTAACTTAGGGGCAGCAACCCAACAACGGGTTGTCGGATTCGTCTGAAAATTTCAGGGCAGAAAAATCTAAATCTGATGAACATTTATAAGCCAAAATCTACATTTTACTCCTATGTTCTATTTTTAGCCATGGTGGCCATCTTGGTTGGTTGGACGGGTCACCGGACACATTTTTAAACTAGATACCCCAATGATGATTGTGGCCAAGTTTGGTTAAATTTGGGCCAGTGGTTTCAGAGGAGAAGATTTTGTAAAGGTTAACAGACGACGGACGACGGACGACGGACGACGACGTACGACGGACGCCAAGTGATGAGAAAGCTCACTTGGCCCTTTGGGCCAGGTGAGCTCAAAAGTGTGGAAAACTGATATGCCGGACTGACGGATAGACAGACATAGACAGACAGACAGACGGACGGAGTGCAAACCTAAAGTCCCTTTGACTTCATCGGTAGGGGACTAAAAGATATATATTTTCATATTTACCTGTGCATCGTCCCATGACAAGGATTTTGTACTGAAGCAATAACTTGCGCCAAATTCGTCACGTTTTATCCAGCCCCATGACATTCTAGTAAGTCCACTGTCAATTAAAAGCAAAATAACTTTGTTAAATATTAAAGTTTTTGATTTATATAAGTTATATTTGTAATCAAAGAAAAATATTTCTTATTGTTGGAAATTAAGCGTTTTGTAACTTATCCATAACCATCATGTTTATTGGATAAACAATCAACTTGATATAAAAACGTCTCAAATTGAGCACGTTGATATATTTGCCAATTACAAAAGTAAAACTATATCATGTTTCACTAGTTCTTAACTCATAAGACGTAAAAATTATAATGTTTGCGAGTCCAAAACGCTTCTCTGGATTAAAATTCATTTAGAACGCTCACACTCAAAGATTTAAAACCGGTGATGCATAATTATGAAAACACTGATGGAGCTATATGACCAAACGGAATCTAAAACAAAATAGGGTAATTCATCTGAGGTCAACTTTGAAAGATGGTTTTGGAACCTTTTGTTAGTAAGTCATTTATTAATTTATCAGTGGGCGGGGCGGAATTTAAGACAAAATGTTATAAATCTTGTCAGAACCGTAGCACTGACTATTTGGCTGATGACACCCTAGGGACTACAGTTCCACCAGCAGTGGTATGAACAGTGCTTGTAAATGAAAATGAAATCTTTAGAATTAATTGCTTCCGAAGCGCTTTTCTGGATTTACCTTTATCAGGAAGGCTCAATCTTGACAATTCAAAACCAGGGCTGTATGAATACATAGTAACTTTATTAGCTATACCACATAAAGGTGGCTAAAAGAATATATAAATATATCTAAAGGCAACTTTGACCGAAAAGGTCAAACCTTAGTATCTTAGTAATTTCTTAATCTACCAACGTCGTATTTTATAAAACATGATTATACAAGAGGCTGTCAGAGTGACAGCAAACAGGATTTTCCTGCAGATGTCGAACCCTGAACAGTTGAGCGAGTATGGACACAACATTTAAGCTTTAAACAGCTCTGAATTTGGATTGTGATTGAATATTTGATACAGCATAGGTTTGTGACACAAAATGAATGTGGTCAAAGAACTGAAACATTTGAAATTGGACATTTACATATTATGGTCCAATTTCCAAAATGTAAGTACATTGTTAGAATCAGCATATCAAAGAACCCCAAGAATTCAATTTCTGTTCAAAGGAAATAACTCAAATTCATATAATAAAATAATTGTTGCTACTGAAAGGTCTACAACTCAAGAACGAGAAAAGCTAAAATCCTGAAAATTGATCTTGATCTTCATTTAGTCACAGAAAACAACATATCTTAATTTATAAAGATTTCTGGTCAAAGCGTTTTAATGTTAATGAACGGACACTGTTTGGCAGCCCGCTGCCCGACGCCCGTCAGCCCGCCCGCCGTACATCCCCAAATCAAGAACCGGTTTTCTTTCGAAAATCCGGTTAAAAATCATGTTATAAAAGGGAGGCGAAAGATACTAAAGGGATATTAACTCTCATTAGTCGAAAATAAACTGACAACGCCATGGCTAAAAAGAAAAGACCAAAAACAAACAACAGTACACAAAACATAACAAAGAAAACTGAATCTTCGATGAACAAAGGAACAAATTCTTAGTATATCAGTTATTTCCACACGATAAATCATGATATATCAGGAGCACTGTATACTGAGTTAATGATACCCACGGGACTTATAATCAACCACCAGAGGTATCGACCCAGTGGTAGTAAATAAAATTAAGATTACAAATCCTGTGTGTCTAAAGCGCTTTTCTGGCTTTAACTTCGCCAGGAATGCTCACAACAAAATCTTTGAAAACCAGTCAGTAGACACTACCGGAGCTATATGACCAAACTTGACCGACAACGAATAGGCTGGTTCGTCTAAGGTATCTTGATAATTTTATAAATGTATCTAAATACCCTTTGGATGTATTTGAATGTTTTAAAATGATCCATACTTTTAGGAACACAACTAAATAAAAGGATGTCAAATATGGTATACAAAATCATGTCGTTATCTAAATTGTGCAATTTTGACTGTGACAGACTAGAAGAGGAGATCCCAGTAGGGAGACATAATATTTTATTTAAACTTAGTCTCCAAAAAATGGTTTAAACACATCACTTGTAGTTCCAGTTCCTGTTATTTTATTTTTGAAAAATTAGTACGTGAAAATTAACGGCCTAATGTCTAACAATAAAATGAAGGAAAACAAATATGACATACATGACCAACGACGATGAGTATAGTTAAAATAAGAGTAAAAACTGTCAGAGACCATCAAAATGGTTAAGACATCTTGAAGAGTAAACGACTATTTTGAAAAGGTCCTAAAATAATTTGTATTTATATCTTAAATTACCAAACAAGCTCTGATGTCTTACAGAACTTAATAGTTTTGTTTTCAAATATGCTACTCGCAATATGTGTGGATGATCTACACTTCTAAGATACATGGGATGGAGCTAGACAGCGAGCACGAGTTATGTTCAGTACTTTACTAATTTCTGTACATTTTTTCGTCATAGTGAGTATATAGATTACAACATTTGCGATACCGTAAACGGCTAGCATTTCACACGTTACACTGCAAGGTTTTTCCCAAAAGATCACTTAATTAACTTTATCAACTAGGAATTTAAATATACTAGTCAACAAAAGAAACGATACAAGGCAATGTATTTTCCATATATAATGAAATTGGATACACGGTACCCATGTAAATAAATGCTGAATTGGTCTGATATTTACAGAGTGTTATTTTCTTATCAAAACCATTGATTTAAGGCAAAGACGCAAATTTTTTTCGCAATTTTGTTATTTCAAAATAGTGTTTTCACCAAAAATCAAAACCGATATTAGAACTTAAAACTTTAAACTTAAACATGGTCTGCTTAAAATTTTGAATGCCTTTGCAGATATTTGAATACTTAATTCTCATCTTCGAAATTAAGTGCCGACTTTTGTCATCATTTTCCGCAAAATAAATTTGACCCCTGTGTTCAATAACACGGTATTTTCTCACTTTCCAATTTGGTCAGATTCTTTTAATCATATGCATTTGCTTTGCAAATGAATGTTTTTCATTGGATAATTTAACAGTTTTTCCTATTTATTATATTTTATGATAAATTGGAGTTACTTTTGTTGACTAGTATATATTCTGATATTATATTGAGAATCAATTGAGAGGGATTGGATGTTTGCATATATAACAAATTACTCAACTGTTCTACGTGCAGCTGCGACGTTCAATCAACAGAAATCAAACTTTCAAATAAAAGTAACTGTCCATTTCGAGGACTTTATCATAGATCAATAATGTTTTGAAAAATGAATGATAATTTCTAAATAGGGTGATAAACAGTTGTGTTTTAAGATAAATTTACCAACACATTTGTACTTTTCCGCTCAGTCAAGTTTGACATTACTGCTAGCCATAGAAAATACAGTTTCTATGTTGTGATGTTACACTATTGTTTCAGAAAAGGGTGAAGGTTTGGTACCATTAAAATGTTTAAACCCGCTGCATTTGTTTGCACCTGTCCTAAGTCAGGAATCTGATGTTCAGTAGTTGTCGTTTGTTGATGTGGTTCATAAGTGTTTCTCGTTTCTCGTTTTATATAGATTAGACCGTTGGTTTTCCCGTTTGAATGGTTTTACACTAGTAATTTTGGGGCCCTTTATAGCTTACTGTTCGGTGTGAGCCTAGGCTCCGTGTTGAAGACCGTACTTTGACCTATAATGGTTTACTTTTATAAATTTTCACTTGGATGGAGGGTTGTCTCATTGGCACTCATACCACATCTTCTTATATCTATATAATAATAACCAAGTTACCCTCACATTGGTACTTTTTCCGCTCAGTCAAGTTTGACATTACTGCTAGCCATAGAAAATACAGTTTATAATAATAACCAAGTTACCCTTATCTGTAGGTGCTTTTCGGATTGTTTTTATTGATGATACTAATTATAATATTTGCAATACCGTAAACAGGAACCAACATCAAAAATATTTAAAATTAAGATAGACTCAAAGTATTTTGTAGGTACCTTGATTACAAATTAAGGAATCGTGTGGGCGTGCAGCTTTCAAAAGATCTTCTGAGGAAATCAAACTATGAAAAAATGTTCAACATGTTTGAAGGCGCCAACCCTTCCCTAACCTAGGCCAGTGGGGTAACAGTACAACATAATAAGCCCACTTTTCAATCTACCCTTGAATATTCAAAATCTAAGGATCTTGAAATGATAGGTAAAATTAAGTATTTTATTCTAGAATGCTACATGTATTTGCTTATTATCAAATATCACTCTTTCAAAGTACTTGTATAAATGAGACAGAAAGTACATAATACAAATAAGCCGAAAATGACGTTTTCTTTAGAATTAAATAAATATCATTTTAAATGTAAGTAATAATTTTCCGTTTAAAACTATAAAAGAATTTCACAAACATTATAAGTATAAAAGATTAGAATCGTATGGGACTTAATTGTCCATTTAATAAATTAGTAAAATGAAAACGTAAACAATTGGTGGCACTGAAACTCGAAATTTGTTTTAATCTTTTCGGTCATTGTAGCTTCTTGAAAGTGAAAAAATTATTTTGTATTTTTCGCGGAGCAGTTATTTTTCTAATCAGTTAATGTAACATAAGTTTAGTTTTACTAACCTTCAATTTTGTTATTTTTTTCACATTCAATTATTGATTTCTTTAAAATTTTGCCTTAAGCTTTATGCAAATCAAGCGAAATCTCTATACCTTTTCCTTACGACAATTTTAAATGAAACAAATGACTTCAAAAACTTAGTAGTATAAATACAACTGAACTTCATTACAAGATCGGCCAATGTTTTAGGTTATCGGGAATCTGTTAAATTACTCCATCCAGAGAATAAGGAAAAGTCAAAGTTGGTGCGAGAAGATCGAAACTACTAGAACAATTTTTATTGGCCTTAACTTTTAAAAGCTAGTTCATAGAGAAAATCATAAAAGTTCAAATTCTTAGCATAGTCAGATTTTTATTTTACTAGCTATTTTGGCGCTAAATCCCTGTTTTCTTGATAAAACTTATTTTGACGCGTACATCATTAATATTGTGGAATCATAATTTTTCCGGGTCACGGAGATTTTATGACATAATCAAGTTTTTTAAGAAATGCACATAAACAATAGGCTGTTTTGTCTTTAAGAGGTTCTTTCTTATGCCATTGCTTAAGTAATTGTAAAGTTTAAAGTATACTTATGTCAGTGAACTTACAATAAATAGAACACGCTTTAGGTATATCGCAGTAGATACATAACCTAGATCAGATGATTCGTTGATTCTCTAGATATCGCTGTTTCAAAACTTAAAGGAGTATTAGTAATTTGGTTGTGCTACAAAATGAAAATAAGATGCTCCGCTGGGCACAGCTGAATACGACCGCAGAGGTCGCACCCTGAACAGTTGGGGTAAATATGGACACTACACTCAAGTTTCATACAACGTTGAATTTGGATCGTGAAATGAATGTTGTCAAAGAAATGAAAAAATATTACCTATTATAGTCCAATATCCATAATCTAAATACATGGTTAGATTTAGCATATCCCAAAGTACACCAAGATTTTAATTTATTCATTAATTAGTGGACTATAATATCTTAGTCCACCAAGAGTTTCATTTATTAATTTGTTATTGGACAATATCAGCTATGTTTTAAGCGGTTCGCTTTATAAAAATTATATTTATAACATTCTGAAAATTAATTCATACAGAATAAAAACAACTTTTCAACTGATTTTTATAGTTCGTTCTTATGTTGTACTGTTACACCACTGTCCCAGGTTAGGGGAGGTTGGGATCCCACTAAAATGTTTAACCCCGCCACATTCTGTATGTATGTGCCTATCCCAAGTCAGGAGCCTGTAATTCAGTGGTTGTCGTTTGTTGCTGTGTTACATATTTGTTTTCGTTCATTTTTGTACATAAATTAGGCCATTAGTTTTTCTCGTTTGAATTGTTTTACATTGTCATTTCGGGGCCTTTTATAGCTGACTATGTGGTATGGGCTTTGCTCATTGTTGAAGGTCGTACGGTGACCTGTAGCTGTTTATTTCTGTGTCATTTGGTCTTTTGAAGAGTTGTCTCATTGGCAATCATACCACATCTTCTTTTTATATAAACCTACCACGAAGTTGTTCAAAGACATTACAAAAAGAATAAAAACACAATTTCTAAAATATCATCATCATTAATACAGTGTCTTTAAAAATCTATATAGCTTACCTCTTTTCAAAATATCTAGTAATGAACAGTTAATTTCAAACTATACTTATACATTATTTCTAAAAAAGAATATGATGCTATATCTATTTTTAAATATGACTCAACCTGAAACTACTATTACTTGTGCAATACAGCTCTGAATTTGGACTCTGATTAAATACTTGATGTAGCATAGTTTCTGACACAGAATAAATGTGGTCTAAGTACTTAAATAATTTAAAATTGAACATTTACCAATTATGGTCAAATATCCAAATTCTAAGTAAATGGTTGGAATCAGCATATCAAAGAACCCCAATAATTCAATTTTGAAGAAATTCAACAAATTTAAATTTTGGACCCTTTATACCTCAATGTGGACCAATTTGATAACAGGATGCAAAATCCAAAGTCTTAATACACACTTAATTTCAGCATATCATAGAACCCCATCTACTATAATATTTTTTGTTAAAATCAAACATAGTTTAATTTTAGACCAAAATTTGAACCAACTTGAAAACTGTGCCCAAAATCAAAAATCTTATTATATGCTTTGATTCAGCATATCAAAGAACCCTAAGAATTCATTTTTGTTATAATCAAACTAATTCTAATTTTGAATTCTTTGGACCCCAATTTTGACCAACTTGAATACCAAAACCAAAAATCTAAATAAACGCTTAGACTTGGCATATCAAAGAACGCCAAGAATTCTTTTTTTTTTAAATCAAACAAAGTTTAATTTTGGACCCTTTGGATCTTAATGTGGACCAATTTAAGAGAGGTTCACAAATTAAAAAATCTAAATACACGGTTAGATTCAGCATGTTCAGAATATAAAAAAAACATAATTCTTTTTCATAAAATCAAACAAAGTTCAATGTTGGACCTCAATTTGGACCAACTTTGAAACCGGGCCAAAATCGAAAATCTAAAACACTTTTGGATTGGGCGCATTAAAAACATAATTCAATTTGTTGGTGAAATAAAACAAAGTTTAATTTTGGACCCTTATTTGGACTAACTTGAATACTGTGCCTGAAAATCAAAAATCTAAATACATGCTGAGACTCTAAGCATATCAAAGAACGCCAAGATATTTTTTTTAATCAAACAAAGTTTAATTTTAGGCTCTTTGGACTCTTTGGACTCTTTGGATCTTAATGTGGACCAATTTGAAGACCGATTCAAAATTAAAAAATATAAATACACGGTTAGGTTATGCGTATAAAGAATACAAATAATTCAATTTTAATGTAATCAAACATTGTTTAATTTTGGACCCTTTGGAACTTGATATGGATCAACATCCAAATTCTAAAGTCCCAATAAGATAAGAATTCAAGACTTTGAATTAAATCCTATTGAAATTGTTAAAAAAAAAAGATAAGCAATTTATACAAAGCATAACAAATAAAAGTATTGCTTTTAGCCCTTTTAACTAAATCGTTAGGGTCATAACCCTTACAATCAATCCCAAACTGTATTTTATGGTTTATGACATTGTGGCACAGAAACCAGAAAATCCTAGTTTATAAGTGCCTTTTCGGCCCTAATTATTAAACGGCTTGGACCATGACTCCCAAAATCAATCCCCATATTTCTTTTGAAGTATGGAACCTTGTGGTAAAATTTCATAGGGTCCATACTCTTATAACAAATTATTGTCCTGAAATATGAAAAATGTTTGTTTTGGCCCTTTTTGGTCAATAACTACTAGAAAGCTACGACAATAATCCCAAAAGCAATCCCAACCTTCCTATTGTGGTATGGAATCTTGTGCAAAATTTAATAGAGAATCATACACTTATACTCAAATTATTGTCTTTGAGCCAGAAAAATAATTGTTTTTGTTGGCCCTTTTGGCCCAAAATACTAAACAGCTACGACAATAACTCCCAAAAGCAATCCCAACCTTCTTATTGTGTAATCCTGCAACATTTCAACTGTCTAATTGAACTTGAACATGCGGTCAAGACCCTGTTTTATACGTCAGAGATATATACTCCTCATAACCAATCCATAAATCTTAATTGTTGACCAATAAATTGTATAGTTACTGTTCACAGAATAAATCATGAAAAATCACCTAATTAAGATAACTGTGTAGTGTGAAATTGAGGTCATGATGAAATTAACAGGAGAACAACCTTCATATAAATTCAATTTAACTTCAGTTAAAATGGAAATAAGATATTGAAGTTTTTAGAAAATGCCGATTCTACGCTAATTAATATCTAATATTTGGTGTTTAACATATCCAATGAATTAGATCCTTGTACAATGCAAATAACATACTATTTTTTTACCACTGGACAGGTACAATTGTTAATAACTCCGGGAGACCAAAATAATTAGCAGCAAAATAAATGTTTATGATATTTTCATACATGTATTTATTGTCAATGATATTTTGTTAAAGTGTTTACACTTTGGTTGTTTGACCTTTCAACTATGGTGGTTATATCCACAGTTCTTACTTTTGAATTTGGAAAAACTTCACAACAATCCTGTTCATATCTATGTTGTGAATGATTTTAAAAAGGCTAGAATCTTGTTTGCTTGTAAATAAGGTTAAAAACAATATCAAAATAACATACCTGTACAATCATGTCCATCCCCAATGAATCCTTTCTTACATACACAATCATACTGGTCACCACGAGGTATACAATTAGAATTAGAATGACAATTCTTTAATCCTTCAAGACAGGGATCCATTCCTACAAACACATGTTTCTATCATATGTATAATTGTATATTTCTATATACATTTATTACTAATCTAACCCTGAAAAACCTGCCCTTTATAATGGTATATACCGGTAAAAATATCCCAATAATCTAATAATCTGTTAAAATTCTGGAAATTCTTAGGTACATACAGAATTGAATTCTGACAGCTGAAATACCCGGTTCAAAATCTTGCATTTTATTATCTATTCATTAGTCTTTTCATAGTCAAGTTTGAATTTTAACAGTTTGAATGAACAATGTTCACTATAAACTGTTAAAATGAGGACATTGTCATGCAGGTTAGCATGTCAATAAGGCAGGTACCAACATTAAGTGTTCACTATATCAACTGTTAAAATGATGTAATCATTGTTAAACATCCAGTGACAAATATTTCATTGCGGAAAACGGAAAATTGAAAATGATGTCAATGTCAGATGAACCCAACTGACAGGCACCTGTCTATTACTGAAAAGCGTATCTTGCCCTCATTTTTAAAATATCTGTTGGTAATTTGTGTCAAAAGATTAACCATCTCGTTGGTGTATATCCCATATCTCCTTTTATTTATATGTACAGTGTTGTTCCCATTTGAAATCTATAAATAATACATTGTTGATTTATTACTTAATGCAATATAACTAGTTATCTGATTCAAACATGAATATCATATAGATACAATTGTCTCACCTTCTTTAACTTTCATGCCAAGACCATCAATTACACAGTCTATATAATTCGGAATGGTGAATTTCCATCGTACTTACCACTTATTATTCCAATTTTATTAGACATCGCGTATTGGACAATATCATTCTGGTCATCATAGACAACAAGGTTTCTAGTTACACCTAGTCTCATACTATCAGAAATAAGTCTGGACGTATCGTGTTGACATTCCTTGAATGTAATGGTTTGTTCTAAGGTATACTTGTAAGCTACTTCATTCATTCTGTATGTTC